>DWDV01002404.1:0-11656 GCA_018245615.1 Mimoniades ocyalus
TTAATACGTAATACCTAATACTAATTAATATACATATGTAATGAAAGATACGGAAGAGTAGTCTTCTATTACAGGCACCCTGTGCTTACAAGAAAACTCTAGCCACTTATTTTTGTAATTTCTTTTTGGTTATTGAAATAAAGAATGATTATTATATTATTATTAAAAAATTATATACTACAAAGTGTAGATATAAATGGATCGATTTAATTAATTTATTTTATGGATCAAATTTCTTTTTTTTTTCGTTTCGAGAACACAATGGAAAGAAAATCAAAACGGTTGCCTGTACCGGCCGCGTTCCATTTCTGGGAAGTGTGATTCACCGGTATTGCATTTTAATGACCCGATGTTAAATATGAGGAGTACCTTAGACAAGTTAACGGTTTTATTTATTCAATTTATATTTTCAAAGCAAACTCATTAATACATTGCTCTTACGTAAATTATGTGATTATTAGAAAAATGTATTATGTATATATGTGTATTATGTGAACATAACGGATTTTAATTTTAAATATGTTGTACCTATTCATTATCTAAAAATAATATGTAGTGATGCTTAACAATGAAGCAGAATGACTGCAACTCTTTTCGTGTCCCTGTAATGGACTTTATCTCCAATTGTATTTTCGCTATTGAGGGAGACATAGAGCACTTTGTGCCAAGCGGTTCCAGGGCGCATTGATGAAGAGAGCAAAATGCTGCCACCAAAATCCAAATAGGCAGTTACCATCGGATGGATGTAACATGCCATAGAGAATGTTGCCAATAGAAGCGGATTTAGTGCCAAAAAATTGTAAAGATTATTTCCGTTTTGATCTTATGTCTAGAGATACCCAGATGTGAGGTGCAACAATTTAATAATCAGTTGGAAGATAATTAATCTAGTCTTTTAAATATAGAACCGCTCCTAAAATTTCATATACATATGCATATATGAAATGGAGAGATAAATTAATTTAAATTGTATATAGGAGTAACCATGAACTCATTGTTTATTTATTAAATGTATGCTAACACTTGGCCGCAATTTCGCCTGATGGAAAGCAAAGGTGCGGCCTATGGTGTACCATGCTTGCGGTGTAGGAACCTTTTCACATTTGTTTTAATTTAAAATCTCTAGGGTTTAATTTTAGAGAAACACTGACGCACGCAGGTGTTCTAATCCTTGACCTTCCGTATCAGGAACTATAATATAGAAATACATATATAAACTTTACATGTAGGTATCTCACATTCATTTATAAATTGTCATTGTACAGATTAGGACAATATTCAATTGGCATTCTGCTGACATGCCTCACGTTCTGGATAATACGCTTTGTCTTACCGACACCAAGACGCCGGCACCACACCTATATTACTAATACCTACCAACATTCCTCATAAGTAAATAATACAAATTGTAAAACATTTATGAGTAAAGTGCTTTAAATGATTGTAATGAAAAAACTGTAATGAAATGTAAATTTAATAAAAAGTAACATCACGCCAATAATCTACGAGGAGGTAGACAGAAGAATGTAATACAGTCCACGTTTCACCAGTTACGTTTAATTCACACTATGGAACAGCTGGTGAGCTAATGCCATAAACTGAGCACTTAATTAAAGATTATTCACCAGACTCCGAGTCACTACTTGAAAATATGAGTTAAAATAATTCAATAGCGCCGGACACAGGATTTGAACCAAAATTTTTAATAACTTATTAATAGCTTTTGCACAGTGCGAATACAGGCGATTTTAATTGTTCTAATTAATATCGAGGGTAGATAAGAAAGAGACATTAAGAGATTTACTTTATTATTGGTAATCGTAAACCTGTTTGGAGAGGCCATTGAGAAATATTGGCGATTTTACATATTCGCGTCACATTCAAAACACGTCACATACCAAATTGGTATCACAAACGAGGAATTTAAATTGTATAAAGTTGATGAGGAACTGACTACTAACAGTAATAAACACCGTATCGATACTATGCAGCACTACCTTACTGAGCAGTTTTACATTTATATAGATATAAAATTAAAAAAAACAAGAACAGATAGTGAAGGATTACTACTTACCGCCAACAGGTATATATTCGAGATAAGATTTTCTGTCCACTGAGCCACAAGTTAACACTAAAATAAGCACAAAAAAAGTTTATTTTGAACTTTTCGAGCAAGTTAAAGACGCGGTCGGCACTGTTCGCCTACGCCACACCTCAAAGCACTTTCAAACCGGTTCCCAACGGATCCACGTAAAAGTAGTTTCGGAACGCGAACGACGTCAATCATACACTCTCTCTACGAACGTTACCGACGGACTGGCTCGACTAGCTCGAGTTCAAATATGTACGGTGTTGCTAGCACTTGATAAAAATTTTGCATCGTAACAGCTGCGTGTTTTAAAACATATGTATTTCCTTTGCACTACATTAAGATCTCGCCAAGAATTCATTTCAGTAAATATTATCTACAGAAATCTGTAGATAATAAATCAGATTGGAACGAAACGATTTCTAAAATTGTGAAAGGTAAGTTGTGAAAGGTTCTAAAATTGTGTTTTAATTTGACAATCATTAATATGACTGTATATAAATGTATATATATTAGATATTTTGTCAGTATTCAAAATCTTTGAGATATAATTTGTAACGTATACGTGGCTTAAAGGCAATTCAAAAATGTAAAATAAACAGGGCAAACGATTTACATGTTTCAAATCTTAATAATGGCAGAACAATTTTATCTTTTTTTGTGAAACCTTTACTCTCTGAAATTGTATATTGAATTTCGTTCTCGTATTTATGATTTAATAATACCAGATAAATTATTATTATTAAAATAAAACTGTTCATACTTGAAATAAAAAAATTCAGACAATGCTAATCATTACTGGTACGGCATATAGTAAAAATATTTATAAGTATGTCTTTAAAAATCACATCTACTGACAAAAAAATCTCTACCATTACCCGAGGCTCGAGCAATACACTCTACTGACAACCCCGGCGAACAACTTTCATCAACCATTCGGTTATCTCCGTGCAGCATCGGTTTCGCTCGTAACCGCGCTATGGTTCACGAAATACAAAAACCGCCTTGCCTAGCCGTGTACAGAAAACAAAAGTGGGCCATCTTTTGTTCATTAACTGTTCGAAATTTTGTTTGAGACATTATCTGCGTGAATTCACGTCTTTATTTTATGTTCATCTGTCCCTTTTTCAATGTTTTTTTTTTACTTCCTGATAAACGCTGCGGATTGAATTACCTTTTGATTTACCCAACGGTCATTGCTCGTATAAGAGCTTAAACAATGCGCGAAGTACATAGAATGTAGGCTAGAATAATAGTAGGTACTTACCTCGTTAGAATCTAAGCGTAGAAAGGGAGTATTTCTTTTCCGTTGTCCGCAAGTAACAATGTCACAAATACATTGTTCCTTGTTAAATATATGTGAATTTGTAGCCTTTTCGAGACAGAATGTTACGTTGCACGTTATTAATTATTCTTTGTACAATAAAGTGTAACTAATGAAGTTGGATAAAGAAACGTGAGGTAACTACTTTGCATGCTATGTGCTTTATGACATTCGAAGACCCATTACTGCGCAATTTCAAAATAACGGTTTATTTGGTTTTATATTTACTGTTATATGCCATGCCGTAATGCACTATACGGCGTATTAAGGTACTAGGTTAGTAAATTAACATACATTGACTGTCTTGTTGGTCGAGCGCCGAATTCGATCCCTGGTTGGACAATGTTGGAATTTTCAACCTTAAAATTTTTAGTACTAGATTAAAGAGCAAGTATTACTACTTTTCCATCGTGGAACGTAACTGGTAAAACGTAGGGGTGTAATACACTCTTCGATCTACCCCTCCAGGGTGATACGCGTGATATTATCTTTATTTACATACGTATAAGTAATATAAATCGTAACGCCGATGTAAAAGAAACAAAAAAGTCAGCCAAGACCGTAGCAAGCGGAAATCCTTCTCTGCCTACTCCGGTGGGAAATAAGCGTAACAATATGTATGTAACTATTTATTAGAATAAGCAAACCTAACCTATCTAACCTAGAGTTACAAGAAAATTATTTTTGAAACATTGTATGTAACCATATACTTTATTATTATTAGCTGACAGTTCAACCAGTGTTTATAATGATAGCGTTGCTGGCTGCCGTTGAAGAAAGCTGTGGCACTTGACTTTCATTGCCAATTGTCGACGGACACATGAATGCAGCTTACTATACCCATCTCCACAGCTTTGTTTAGTGTTAGTCTACGGTTATGTGTATTTTTTATTAGCCAACTCTCATAAGATACAACATCTGTTATACTGAAATGTGAACATGAATGAAATTACGCATCATATTGTGATGGTTTATTTTAAGCAAGCTTGAGTGTCCTTTAATGTGGTTAGTGGCAAAGTATTCGTACTGCACGAATAACAGCACGGTTCCCCAGTTGGCAACACTATGGCCTAGAAGAAAGCACTGTCTTTTTCACAAGGCATGGTTGGCAAAACCTATTAAAAAGTTATGTATTACTAAAAATTCGATACACTTTTTGAACATGTACATAAACATTTAATTCACGTATAAGATATAGTTACTTATATAAAATTATACAAGAGGTCAGAAACACCATTATACCTATTGCCAATGCTAAGCGGCAGTGCTTACCTTGTCTGTTCTAACATAAAGACAGTATATTAGATAGACATGTTGAAGATAAAACACAAAAGAGACCAACTTGGACATCAGTGGCAACATTAATGTCTTTTGCATATGGGTTTTCTTTTTATAAATAACAAGGGATAATGTCATCGGTATCTACTCTTTCCAAATGCGTTTTGGGAAACTTCACACACTTTTGATTGAAGAACTTTAACGTATGTAGGTTTCATCACCATGTTTTCCTTCACAGTTACGCGGTAAGATATTTATTAAAAGACATAATTAAAAAAATTAAATAAATAATATCCACTACCTTTAACATGTTGTCTGCTATAATCGTATATAGTAAAAATGAATGCAATTTGGATAACCGTCTTATTTGAACAAATAAGACAGCAGTTCAAACATATGTCTTTAAATAACTCGGGTAAGGAACGTTGTGTTTCATATAGCGCCCTCTACATAAATAAACAGAACTACGGTTTGCTTTAATGCGAGAATCAAAACATGACGATGAAAGTAAAGAAATAACATAAAGCTATATATCATTACTTGCATCATGATTTCTTTAAGTAAGTAAGTGACATCACGCCTGTAATCTTCGAAGAGGTAGGCAGAAGAGTCTCTGTTTTTGCTTCTGAGTTTATTTTACTTTTGGTTTCTTTATTTTTAAATAATATTTCGCACCAACAATGGTTGAAGGCTTGAATATATTATTAATATTGAATGAAATATGTATCTTATATATTCTTTGCTTTTTTACTCTATTTACTTATTAGATTTAACATATAAATTATTATGATAGTACTACTTTTGTTAAAACACCGTTAATAAAATTAAAATGTGCCAACGATGTTATAACGATGTTTTACCGCCAATTTCGTCGATTAGCTTGAACGGTGTTGCCAGCTGTTATTTTAAATTACCCAATTTCTCGCACGCCATTGTGTTTAGGTGAGTTATAATAATATTTATAGTTCTGTTGTTGCTGTTATAAAATCTGTATATATCATAATAATGGAATCTGGAAACAATACAGTTGTAAGAAGATTAATCAGTGCTGTAAAAGGGATATCAGTGTATGTATATGAATAATATATGTGCAAAATAATGTCGCCCTATTTTTAGACAAACTGGATCTATAAAGAACTATTGTGGACGTGGAGAGAATCTAATATATTGACAAAGATTTTATACTCTTAATACGTCTCCTATTTGAAGAAGAATGAAGGATAAAATTCTTTAAAAAGAAGTGACCTAACGTGCGTGCAAGACACTTTAATGACACCTCAATCAAAACTTTTCTTGCGATTACCTATAAGATATTTAAATTGACATTTTGAATCTCGTGGTAATGTTCTATTGGACCAAAAGAATTTATTCACTTAATGTATCTATTGGAAGCGCAGCAGCTCAGCAGTTGTGATGACGTTCACAATAGGTATTTATAAAAAAAAATGAACTATAAGTAGGTATGTAGGTGCTAAAACAATCTAAAATAGATATTTAGATTTATATCACTGCGATATATTGTCTGACAAAAAAAAATCCAACATTATTCACTCTAGACTAAAATTGGGATATTACATAGCAATTTTTGTAGCACTTTAATAATTTCACTACCGAGAGAAGTGAAGTCAAAAGTCATACAAGTATTAATAAGCTCGTGACTTGCGCCATGACTCAATAATTTCACGCAGAGTGAAAGTCGTTCATTGAGACATTGCAAGATATTGGGTCAGTTATGACTTTTATGCCCGGCGTTCGTAAACGATGGCTTGTGCGATGGATATATAGACATATACAAACTGAACGCTTCAACTTTCTTTTCTCGTGTACGTAGCATGATTAATGGGCATGTAGCATGGCGTAGGTATCCGGTCAATTTGCCATACACTATGTTTATTACCCTGCACTTAGGTTTACGATATTTTTCTACATACAGACTACGTATATACCTATAATTACGACAGCTGATCATGAACTGAGTGAATGGTTGTCTTCTCTAGCCTTATGAAGTTTTTTTAAGTTTGTATCTTTTGAACACAGAGAAAGAATCTCTTCAAATAATTTGTTAGGCCAATGATAAAACGATATGTTTAGACCACATTTACAAGTAACATCACGCCTGTAAGCCCCGATGAGGTAGACAGAGGAATGAAGTACACTCCCACGTTTCACCAGATACGTTTACGTACCACTATGTAATAGGTGGTGAGCAATATACCGGGCACAAATTCAGGCTCCGAGCCACTACTACCACGAGCCACTTGTACACTCACTACACATCTTTGGCTACCTTTTCAGGGATTACAGGAGTGATGTTACGTAGGAAAGATAATCTTATAATATAACGGACTATACATAAGACGTAAAACACCAAAAATGTTTTTAGGGTTTGCACAAACGAAGGAGAAGCCGATGATACAAAAAAAATGGCTAGCTGTTTGTCTTTGTCCGCATGCTAGGCAAAAACCATTGGACGATTATGGTGTGAAATTAGATGTAATACTACGAGTACATAGCGGTATTAAAAACAAAAAAAGCATGTTTTTTTTTGGAAAACATTTTGACAAACCATTCCACTCCATTGAATATTATCTACGTATACGAATTCCGGGATACTGCTAACTGAACAATAAATTAAAAAATCAATAGCAGTGCTGCCACTAGCACATCTAATCAATTATCTCTAATTACAGTTAATTATAACTACCTAATATTAAGTACATTTAACTCTTTAACGAACCCTATAATAGAAGGTTAATTAGAATATTCAGTTCATTAACAGCGGTTTAAGGTAAATTAGCGGTTTTCACAACTGGACCTAGTAATCGAGTCTATTTAGTAACAGATTTGTAAATGCTGCTAATAAAAAAGTTAACCAAATTATGGTGCAATGAAGTTCAATTTAAGTGGCCACTTCTAATTTGATAAGCGTCAATTAGATACGATTTTGACTACTTTGAGATTCACTCTAGAGGCGTGGTTATGTTTATAAGTATATTAGATACAAGCGTCTCAATCCTGAGGAGTTGCAATTTGTCAGTAACCAGCCTTTAATAGGCAAGTCCGAAAATCTTCTCAGTCTTCTCATTAGTGTGTGTTATGTTAGTATTAGTATCGTACATGTACTATGAAGTCTGCTGTTACTATCAATTCTACTTTCTAATCCTGCACTACTATTAACTATTACCCATTTATAGCATGAGTCTTATAAACAATCGATACTTGTCGACTGCCTCATTAGTTTAGGAGTTGCAAACCCGACTGTTGATCAAGAGGTTCTGGATTTGTACTGGTTTGTGGATTGTACTGGATTTGTACTGGATTTGTACCGGTTTGTGCCCGGTGTATGGCAATAGGCTCACCACCTATTCCATAGTGGGACTGAAAAGTAACTGGTAAAACGTGGGAGTGTTCTAAATTCCTCTGCCTACCTCTTCGGGGATTACAGGCATGATGTTACTTTTTTTAAAAATAATATTAAACTTAGGGGAGGCTATGGATTTAGAAAACCTATTTTAATTGCAAACAAAATAATATTTAGTCCAATTTTGTACTAACGCCAGTATTATATAAATGGTTATATCTATATAGAACCAGTACAGAAGTGCACAGCCTTTGGGCAAAGGCAGGCGGTTCTGATAAATACCGAACTGCCGCGAACTGAGAACTGCTCTGAACCAGATCGCTGCGAACACACTTTTGTGGCCAAGTTTTGCAATACGTCTGTGTACAGAGTTTGTTTCCACTGTCAGATGGCCGGTACAATGGTTAATGAATCTAACTGCTGAGTAGATTGTAGTGGGTTCGTATTTAGATATTGAGCACAAGTGTTTATTCTGTTTGGGTAAAAACAAATATCTATGTGAGTATATAGTAAGTATGTGTGAGTAAAATTGTCTATGTATGTCGCATACGGAGATGTTCCAAGATATCTTTTTATAATCAACTTATTGTTCGTCCGCATTATCGTGTAATGGCAATGTAGAATCGTTACAGTGTCAGTTTGAACTAGATTCGGGCTTTCCTGTACCTCCCGGCTTTTTCACGGGCGCTGGTCGTATTAGTAGCAAGCGCGACTGCCGAATGGGAGGTCCTGGGTTCAAATTCCGGCTCGGGGACTACTGGATTTTTCTAATTTACATTTTCTGGTTGTGGCTCGGAGTCCGGAAATGTGCTCGGCGTATGACAATAGGCTTACCATCAATTCTATAGCGGGACGTAAACGTAACTGGTGAAACGTGGAAGTGTACTACACACCTCTGTCTACCTCTTAGGGGAATACTGGCGTGATGTTACGTTTGATGTTAAGTATAATTTCAGACTACAGTTCCTTGGTATTTAGTTGGTACAGATATTTAGTTGCGATCAAGAACATGCACTCGTATAGTTATGATAATATTTGGGACAATTAATACATGACCTCATGATCTCCCAACTAGACAAAACCTTTACTAAAATAATCAAAACAGAACGAGCGCGAGCGGTTCCGATAACTTCCAATTGTGAAGCGACCAGAAACAAGTCGTCCGTGGACACGTGCCTTAGGGTTTTTGTTATAAATCGTAGTTCGGCACGATTACGCGGGCGACAACTAAAATTTTTTTTTTGCAACGGCTGGCGGCTTAAAAAATATTTTTACGTTTCCTTTTATGTAAAAAATAAGCAAGCAAGAAAAAAATTATTCATTTTTCGCAAAGATAAATTCAATGCGCAGTTTATACGCACACAAACACACCTCCCCCTTTCCTTTATGTCTCTATTTTTAAACATAAGATGAGCCGAGTCATGACTTTAGAATTGAATTTACATCTCACTCGCAAACAATATGGGCTTTACAACTTTAATTTGCTGTCTGTGCAGTTATAGAAACCTAGACGTGCAACTACAAGTTTTCACAGCATGGGACATTAAAAAAAATAAACAAATAATTTTTTATTTGCTGATCTTAACAAACAATGCACGTACTCGTTCAGTTCCGTTCCGTTCGCTCACTCGTATCAGTTTGACGATTGTCAAAATACGAGTACCAGAACGTTGTATTCCTAGAAAGACTAGAATGGCCTAAATATAGAATGCATAGCTTTCAGGGTGTGAATTTAAATTGCGTGTGCGCTGTAGTGGGGAAAGGTAGGTATTCAGGACGTTTTGAAAGCCAAGAAACCTGCGCACCATCTTTCTACCTTTCCTACCTTCTTGTATGCATGCTGTAGGTACTAGGATTTCTAGAACCATCATTTACAAATGACATAACACTCAGGGCTTAGTTTGTCTTGTAATTTGTTTTCAATTTGAACAGTAACTTAATTTGTTTTCTATTAACTTTTCTGGTTCTTTTTTTATTAATTGTAATGTTTACATGGCCAGTATTCATTTAACAATATGGTTACGATAAATATTGTGGAATTTTCTTCGCTATAAATATTGGCTACGACTACTTTTATACGCTGGCTATAAAAGAGTGAAATTATCTCCACCATGCTGTTCCAGTGCTTATAAAAATACGGCCCGTATGTCAGTTGTTTTAAATTTTACGTTTCTTTGTAAGTTGTCTCAAACACATGCCATCAACTCAATGTATATTCCGTAGTACCTAAAGAAAGAATCGTAAATTTTTGCTGCCATGGTCATGTAGCCAAAAGCCGAACTAACACCACTTTGTCTAACTTTACAGATCAGATGCAATGTGCGTCCGGACAAGACTACAATAAATAATTACTGAGCCTCTTTTATGTTAATCACAGCCTTGTTAAGTACTTTTCACATTGTTATTTGTTAAGTGCCTGTGCTGTTGACAACTTTTCATATAAGTGGTGGCATTATATAAATATATCATTTAAAGTTTACACATTCTGGCTCTTGTTCTTTTTACTGTATCAGGTTTTTCGAGTAGTTTCGATATTACTATCATATATTTAATAACAAGGAAATTACATGATTGTAAAATGAAATAATAACGGTAGTTACCATTAATAACACGATAACTTGTGGACTTAATTTTGGTCGCCTCACTTTCAAAAATCCTATTTATATGACATACCGATTTGGCGCCAAAATTATGTTTCATGTGTGCAATAATTTTAATGTTTTAAATATTACAGTTCAAGTTCTCGTACACACGTTCTCGTTTGTGTAATAGGCAAAAGTACCTGCAATATTATTATGCACTTCATAAAATTATCACATCCAATGCAATTGTCATAATAGGCGTTAGTCATTTTCCGGATACCTAGCTGAGATCTGACCACATTTCCTATGATTAATGCGTGCGCTGGCAATGCTGGCATGCGTATATTTTTCCTTCGTAGGAAATAAACATGCATCTAGGTATTTAGCATATAGGTATAATTGTCTAAACTTGAATTCAATTTAGACAACATCGGTATCCCGTAAAGTTTTATTCGTCGTTCCATTTTTAAAATTCAATTCCTTGTGGAAAACAGGGACACCATTAATTGTAAAAAAAATCAGTGTTCTCTTAATACGTAGAATATACAATACCTACCTACTAAAAAAATTTGTACCTATACCAATAAACATGTACCTATAAAATTTGTTGCAATAACTACATATTTCATAGTGTATTTTCAATGTGTCGGCTATAATTATCGGACGAGTCAGTTAAAACCAAGTTGTGTCGTCATTGTTACACGTAATTGTGCTTACTGAATATCACTATCTGGAGGAATATAAACTGATTGAATATGTATTGAATTAAAAACTCCATCATTTGTTATTACTATTTGTTAAATCCGTAAGTAAATTACGATTATCGTGATTTTACCAACTTAAAATAATTGTACGAGTATTTAACGTGAATTCATTGATATATATTTTATGATTAACAATTTTATTAACAAGTAACATCACGCCTGTAATCCCCGAAGAGGTACCCAGAGGAATGTAGAACACTCCCACGTTTCACCAGTTACTTTTAAGTCCCACGATGAAATAGGTGGTGAGCCTATTGC
>DWDV01002405.1:0-11651 GCA_018245615.1 Mimoniades ocyalus
TAATTTTAATTTTATTTATATTATTAATATTTTATTTGTTTTTGAATTTATAGTACCTAGTGGTCTTCAGTAATACAGGGCGCGGAATAATACCGCTGGTGGGATGTTCGTGATATGTTCCAATTTTGATTTATTCATCATTATCAACTCTAATCAACTCTAATGATTCCACTGTTGCGCAAGGGACTCCTCTCAAAATTAGGATGTTCAAGCCATAGTCCCTCACGCTGACCAAGAGAGGATTGTCAGACATAAATATATACTACTAAACACTACACGTAACATCACGCCCGTAATCCCCGAAGAGGAACGCAGCGCAGTGTAGTACGTTTCAATTGCCATGCCATTGCCACTATTGCCATGCACTGGACACAAATCCAGACTCCGAGCTACGACTAGAAAATCTAAATTAGAAAAATCCAATAGTGCCAGACCCGGGATTTGAACCCAGCACCGCCCCATAAGCCTCCCGATATCACGACTAACGAGGCAGTCAATAGTAAATACTATGTAACTATTTGAACTACGAGTACATGACTGTACAATTGAAATCGTCGGTGCGGCCGTTGTGAGAAATATAACAATTTTACTGCGTGCTAACTGTGCCTTCCGATGCTTTCATTGTAGAGTTGTATTAAAGATTTTTCTAATCTTTATTCTATCACTAATATTTTTATTGAGTATACAAAGCCGCTATTTCAGCTTTACTATATTCTCGCGAGCCGGACGTGTACTTTCACGTGAGCCGCAGCTGAATGCGCGCACGGAAGTCGTAATTAAAATGACATTTTATAATCATCCGCACACCAACTTATCGCGGCCAACACTTTGAAATCAACCTGGCGCTTGCGAGTAATTCGCCTTCCCTTCACGCTATCTCGTGCACGCTACCAATGCCTACCTAACGCGTCAGCACTCCGCTATTACGTCATCATGGCGAGGTGGCTAATTAACTTCTGCGAGTTATAGTTATTATATGTAATAACACAAGTAGTGCATGATTATACAACAATTCAGTGTAATGACGGAATTTTACTGGAGATATCACAACGTGAATGTTGCTGGGTGTAGGTGCAGAGAGAGACCAAGATTCACATGTTTTTATCAAATATATCAGATAGTGGCCTGTGGGCGAGGTTTGGGAGTCTTCGTGTGGCGGATAAACGCATTAAATTACAATACATTACGATTTAACCCTACGTAGAAGCTGTGCGCGTCTAACTGAAAGACTCGTGCAAGTTTATTTCCTGATATACTGTTACATTTAAAAAAATACTTATTTGATTTCCCACGATTTACTTAAAATAATACCACCTTTAAGACGTATTCAGTAGATGTTATTTATTGCATGTTAGTAATTTATTTGAATTCAGCCTTTGATATTTAAAAATGGAACTCGTGCATTACTTTTCATTCAAGTATATACATACAAAACAAAAAGACACGTACAGCTTTATAATTCCCGACATAAAGTAAAATAAACACCGATATGTTTTGTTTCGATTGCAGCAAACGAATATTTAAATCGTATTTCATTCTGTTCACAGTTTTTATTTAAACCCTCGTAACGTAAGCAAATGATCAAAGTTCATTCGACAAAACAATGTAGTATGTATGTACAATATTTTTTCCTGTTCTAAATTTAAAATTTATGAAAAACCATGTGGACCAGCCGCGACACTACAAAAAACATTTTGTTGGATAAATTCACAAAACCCTGCACTATACGGGCATTGTCGCGTATCTCATTTGCACTGCTTGTAAAATGGTAATAAATGACAATATGACACAAAGTAAGATATAGTTACGAAGGCGCATTGTTTATGTCCGTGCAGTGGTCTCCTTGTATGTGGAGCGAATATAAAATCAATTACGCGAACGATTGCGCGCTGGGCCGTGCAGCCCACGTACGGCGACTGTTAGTCAGTACCGTTGCTTTATAGATACATTTCTGATGTTATCTTGTCTTAGCACAGTTTTATTGGTAAACCGTTTTCATGACTCTTCATTGTTCTTTGATACTACGAAGTGTACATGTAAACAGAATCTTATCTGATTGTTCAATTGAACTCATGTCTAACCTGTGGGTTCACGAGTATGTCGATAAACTTGAAGAGTAGAGTGGAATACTATGCACTATTGGATACTATTGTTTAGCAAGCTCTTTCGTATTTATCAATATCCAAACAGTATTTCAAAAAAAGCCTTTCAAATTGATGTTCAATTAAAATTAACGGTATAACTTTGAATGTTCCATAGTATACAGGATAAATAAAACCCATAGTCAATTATAAAATATTTAAATATTCTATACACAGATATACGTAATTCCACACATACATATGGCACGCCTATTTTCCAAAGGGGAAGGCAGAAACTCAGCATTTCAAACTACTACGTTCCTGGAAGACTTCTTCACCTCTTCTGCATTTATTCCCGTCATCGTATATGAATATATAATATGATGTATCTCAGAGTACGTTACAGCCAGCGTCACGCGGCATTACAGTAACAGGTAAGTAGTACCCAGCCGTAGTGGAGTTCGCGCCGCGTGGACCCCGCCAGGCTCCGCTGCCCGCCGGCTGACTGTTGCATGTAAACAATGCCCGACGTCTGTGATCTGGCTCAATTTCTATCGACTACTCAATCGACTGAGACAATAGCCTTGCTCTTGTTCTATTCTCTTAAACCTTATGTTGTATTGAAATATATTAATAATGCAGTGGTTGAAATTCGACTGTAATTCATCAAATTTTCAAGTTTGAAAGTTACAGAGGCTTTTACGTGTATGTTAAAAAGTATATCGCAATTTATCTGTACTCCACGCCGCTGTTTGACCTCGGATGTGGACAATGAATGATTCATTTTACATAATTTAGTGTAAATTCGTATTCTGTTCGACTTCGTTATATGAACTTCCAACTATGTATAATCAAATCTCCCAATGACAGTGCACAATATGAAATTTATATAAAGTCGTGGAAAAACTGTAAATGATATTTGCATACAGTATGCAGGTACTTTCGAGAAGTCAAAATTTTGCAGCCCAAGTTCAAAGTTCACGTTACTTGCTTTTTTAACTTGTATCTCGTCGCTTCAACTCCACTATTAATGTGACATGTCATGAAGCTGTGCTTACTCGCGCCGAGCGATATAGCACGAATGAACGATTCGCTAACGTCTACCATTAGCTCTAAGTATAAATGTACGAATTGGCGACAATACCAGTCGCTGTACAACATCGTTACACAATTTGCAGCACATTCAAGGTGAGCTGCGGCTCGCATGTTGATTAGCGCCGCGCCGTCGACATATCTGCCTTGCGCGGAGTGCGGCTCTCGTGACGCGTAGAGTTCGCGTCGCCCTGTTTACGGCACAATACGTATCAATTGGAACGTCTCTACATTTGGACGCCCACGCTGATTACATGTGTCTGCGTACAATTTTATTACACTAACCATTTTATTTGTTTTGAAACAATAATGTATGGAGTGTCGCGCAGGATGGATTGCGATTTGCAACATATGGGCATCATCATCTTTATCTGGAAGGATTGAGATATTTGCACTTCCGTGCCGCTTGTCTATCCCGTAAGAGATCTGGCGTGATGATGTCATAATAATAATCATTATCGTCGGCATCATCAGCCTGCCTCGGACCCTGGCTGGACATAGGAATCGTTTGACGAGTTAGTACCTACCCGTCTCTACATACACATACTTCATAATCACATACATTCGTAAATCGTTTATTTACATGCTTAACAATTCGCGATAACGACGCTCGCGCAACAATGCATCATTGATCACAGTTATCGATGTTGCAAGCATCAGAGAAAAGTATTCGAAGGCTTATAATAAATCCTTTCTGCGAGCAAGCATCTGCAACGTTGCAGGCGAGCGCATTCGTCTCGAACAGCGGAATGCATTCTATATTCCAATTACGGATTTGTAATCAATATATGTCTACCGTGCTTGCTTGTTTACCAACTCGATTCAATTCTTCAGTGCAAAACATCGAAATACAATTATTAAGTTGAGAAGACAGTGACATTATTTAATAAAATTGCCAACAGGATCAAAAATATCCAAAAATTGAGAAACTTGGATAGAAAATATAGTTCATTGGTTGTTAAGTTGATGATGAGGATAATAATTGTAGCTTGTTGACCACAACATGTAACGATTCGTTTACATACTTATGTTTTAAATATTATACCCCTGCTTGTTTCAAAGTACATACTCGTATATGTTAAGTCAAAGATAAATAATAATGAATGAAATTGAAAGTTGAATAGATGCCACCGGAACTGAAATGTAAACGGGGCTTAAATCTTTGTCGGAAATGCAGATGTAATGTCGAAGTTTTGTTATCAAAATATACCTAGTAGTGGTGTGCAGCCATCATAGCCCTGTTGTACTCGTATTATAGGCATTTAGTACTAGATTGTTTACTATAAAAATAAATTACAGAAAATTTTGCTTTTACGGTAAAACGTTAAACACGGGAATATATGAAGAGCATCTAATTGGCTCCGGGCAAGATGCCTGGCTTCAGATGTTCGGTGCTAAAATATAATATCGACGGGGCCTAACCCTGTGACTTGAAGCTTTTTAATTGCATTGCATTGCTGTAAATATCACGTAATCTAAAGCGCCTGCGTTCACTTTTACTTCCTGTATAAGGTAAAAAAATGTTATTAAGACAAGATTAAGATATTTTCGTACAAATTTGCAATGCAACTATGCAGCCTTGATTGATACCTTTCACGGGGAGTTAGTAACGTCAGGCGTTATACTCGTAACTATAAACTGTTCTGTTGGTTCGTTTCAACTTTGAGCTATTACGTTGTTACGATTGGCTCGGAGGTTTTCTAGGAACGACTCTCGATTTAATATACGATGGGTCTGCGTGTGTCGTATAACCAGAAAAATGTCTGCGAGCCTGAGCGACTTGCCACACGGAGACAGTATAAGCTAGTGGCTAACAATGTTCCTGTTTACTTATTAATCAACGAAATATACAATAGATACGTGTATATTTAGGTTTTTCTGAGCATAATAGAGATT
This sequence comes from Mimoniades ocyalus, assembly GCA_018245615.1. Classification (NCBI taxonomy): domain Eukaryota; kingdom Metazoa; phylum Arthropoda; class Insecta; order Lepidoptera; family Hesperiidae; genus Mimoniades; species Mimoniades ocyalus. The sequence goes on from DWDV01002405.1 coordinate 5,070, forward strand.
ATATGAAAAGTATCTCTTTTGTATCGTAAACATTTTCACACGTCACGTCATCGACATCTTTATCATTCCACTGTCGGATCCCCCTTAAAATGTGAGCACTTTCATTCCATAATGTTCTCTTGGAGTGTTTTAAACATAAATAGGTACGATATATAAGATAAGATTCGATATTCGTATTTATAATCAACTAAATCATAATTGAAAATCGCGTTGGTATATAAAAAACACCTTATACCATATCTTGTTTGTATATCGGTAGATATATGGCGCCACCCTCGAGCTAAACTTTATCATTTGAATAAGTATTTTAAAATTAAGCGTAAAGTTCGCGCAATATTAGCACATAGAAAACAATCGAATTGAACATTAAAAATCTTACTACATTTAAAGAAGTTCTGTCAAAACAATTCAACACCTGAACTTACGAAGTTGCGTAGAGCTGATGGTACAAGTGCTCAAAATGCTGATCTGTTCTCGGTATCGTCGGGACAGGAAGCGCGACGGCTTGAGGATAAATGTATGTACTTTTTTGGTTTATAGTACGGAAAATTAACGTCCTTAATTACATAATTTACACAATTATAATAAAGAGCATGTAATTTCGTACTTAAGTTAATACAAGAAAAAATCAGTGCATTTACATAAATTTTTGCACTTAGTTAAATAGAGAACTCGAAACTGGAGGTAACTTAGAGATGAGTTGCTGTGTCGGAGGAGGACTTTAAGATCTTGGTATGGTATGGATGACAACAATTATAACGTCTTTTATCTAATAGGCTTTTATATTTTCTGACGTAATTGTATCTAAACAAAAAAGATTTGGAACGATTTTGTAATGTAAGCAACCGCAAGATCCGCCGTTCCGACACAGTCGCGGAATTCAATCTATAATTAATAAGTCGTTGGTCTCTTATCTGGAAGGAATGTTATCCGCGGCCAGCGCGTGTGCGCGCGGCGTATGTTGAATAACACTTGATTTACGCAGCGCGCCGGCCGCTCGACCGGTCCGATAGTTCGGCCGGCTTTTGGACCAATACAGCTTGAACTAAACTGTCGTACATATTTGCAAGCGTGAAACTCATTTAATATTTTTTGTATTACATTTTGTCCTCCCAGTCAAGGATACATCACTTAATAGCATTATACTATGTAAAGCTTAAGTATTAAAAAGGTTTAGAGAATATTTTTTGTGCTAAGAAATTTTTAAATTTAATTTCCAAAATAAACTTAAACTTGTATTTTTTAAGAACATTGTTTTTCTCCCTCTGGAGCGTAGATCCGCGTTAAACAGAAAAAAACTGACATGCCTCTCGGTCTAGTGGCTAATTAACCTGACAGCTGAGGTATGGGTTCGAATCCTATCAAGAATAAATATTTGTATAATGAATGTATTAAAAATGTATATATGTGTGAGTTTATCAACTAATATTACACCTCTTATTCTATCAAGCTTGACGTCGCCTGGTGCGTGTAAACTAGTCTGAAGGCACCCATCGTTCTCATTACAAAAAGGGCAGATAATGGTGTCCAATTTAAATAATATCCAATTTAAATAATATATTCATGTAGTATATTTCCACGTAGATCGATGCTCACGCACTATTATTATATCGGTGTATTATTACGATTTTATTACGCCAGGATTCGATGACTGCTGACTCCTCGATCAGACAGTATCTGACCAATTTGGTCAAAATAGGCGAGTCTTGGTGGCCCTCGGTATGTATATAATATTAGCAATAAATATGTTTTATTATTCCTCCATTAGCTATTCTTTTTATATATCCGAACCAGAGTAACACATCTAATATCTATTACATTTCCATACCAACAATGTTTTTTACACAAAGCATATTTCTTACATCGGTATTACGAACGCGGTACTGCAGTGTTAATTGGCGTAAAGTGAACGTTTTGTATAACATATTTGTTTAAACAACGACTCGTAGCAATAACTAATTAATCCCTCGTTAGGCATCGTTCCGCTGGTTCAAAAACAATACAAATTATGTAATACATTCCAATATCACTGTGACGAGCCCAACCAGTTAGTCACACAAGAGGAATGAAAAGTCGCTTAGACCATAACATGACTCAATGTGCACTACGGGGCATAGATAATTTATTATAATGTCATTGAAAAGAGTCAATTGACGTACTCGTGGTATACACTCGGAGGTAAAGTGTACAATGATTCGCTTAAGTTTCCTGTTAAATAAATTATTCCAACTCAAAGTTCAGCTTCAGCGTCGAATAAAAACAAGTCCATATCGAGTGCAAATGTTTTAAAATTACCCTCACGATTAGTATGGTTTTTGTTACTCCGAATTGCTTAAAAAAACCATTCAACGTATTGAACGTGTTGTAGTAATTAATTCGTACGGGGATCATCAACGTCATCAGCCTATTGAAGGCCACTTCTGGACACAAGCCTTCCCTGAGGGGTTACGTCGATAAACCCCACACCGAGCATGCGGTAAACATGTTTCCCCAGGAAAACATCAATTTTTTAAATTTAAGCATACATCTCGAAGTAACATTGAATGGTTAGTAGCCAGGCTTTTTTAATTTTTCATTTGAATTTTAGAACAAGCAAAGCATAAAAAAATCAGACACGATTATCCACAAATATCTTCTGCCGTTTAATGAATCAGCCTCAAAGGCTTCCAAAGTTCTCAGTTCCCAGTAACGGATAATGATAGGTACTCGTCGCTATTCCACGAGCCCAATCATTATTCGCGTTAATGTTTATGACATTTTAAACTAATGTTTTGTTTTTTCATTCATAAGTATATAATATGCATAACACAGTCGCTTAGCGCCGCAGCCGACCTAACATGTATAGTTAAATTAATAATGTTCACTAAGATAAGGATTCATTGACGATTTTTCAAAAGAAAATTGACTTGTTATGTTACTTATATAATTTTAACTGAATTTTTTTATTACCTGCCATTATAATGAGCCTGTTCTTGTCCACTGTTGGATATAGGCCTCTCCAAAGAGAGGTTTCGCCCCTAATTCTCATGCCGATCATGCAGGTTGGGTTTCGCAGGGGATATATAAGACTGTATCAAAATATTTACGACACTTTAAAGTGTCTAGTTAAAAACACCAAGTACTGGATGAGTAATGAGAGCGAAACGTCCGTTTAATTCGATCCGCATAGAAAGTAGCCTTGTTCGGTAATCGACAAAGCGGTTCACCGACGCCCTCCGCGCAGCGACCCTTGACCACTGCAAAGAAAGTGTAGACAGGAATTTGCGACGGCTGTGCCACATTTTGGTAATCTGAAACAAAGTTGTTGACACTTCTAGATGACAGCGCAAACACTAGTGACGTTGCCTCTTTCCAACACAAAAATAATGCTTGAGATAAATTCATTGAAACGAATTAGTTTTATTCTACATTTTTTTAACATATTTTCCCCATTTTTGGTATCACTTGCACCACATTAACGGAAACTTTATCAATTTCGTTACAATTTTTCGTTTTCCGGTTCACTGTTTTAGGGGTGATTTTATAAATGTCCTAGATTTATGTCCTAGGCTACAAACTATCTCAATGGTACATGAAATAGATACTTACATACACACGGACTTAACTTTCCTATGTACAATAGCGATAGGAAAACTTTCAATCACAGTAACAAGCATTTGAATAACAAATGCGAATTGTTATCATGTCAAACCGATGTTAGCAATAATTTGCATATTGGCGTTAATTAGATATAAGCTGATAGTATTGTTTCTGAAGCGAGTTTGTGCCAGAGAACGCATTTTGTGCCCGCGATGTTAAAAATAATTTATCTGCACGTTAATATTGCAAATGAATTGTCATGGTATTGAATTGGTAACAAATAACATTAAATAGGTTTGTATATGGTGTAATATTTATCGATATTTGTCTGCACAGTTGGGCACCGTGCCCGATCATGGCCAAACGATTCTCATTCTGAGCGGAGACTTGTGTCCAACAGTGGTGTCAACGATGACTTGTGTACAACAGTGGGACAATGCTGACGATGCTCATGTATTGATATATTCCTAACTGCGTAGTACGTAAATATTTGGGATAAAACACATCGTTAGTCAATGACTGTTGCATATTTACTTAAGCGAGTCAATATTTGTTTTGGACTTTTCAACGTTTAGTCGTTGTCCTCGCGTGGCATACACTTTTTTGTATTTAGCATGGAAAACAAGTTTTAATATACATATAAACACATTTTCATTGAATGCTTTTAAACTAGGAAACGGATAATTTCGGGACCTACACAAAGAGAAACAATTAATATGTAAGTCAAGTTTCGTTCTACGATTTAGCTACAAAATATCAGTAAGGAAGCAACTGGTGTTGTTATTGAACAGATGTCAGCGGTATGTGGAGCAAGCGTTTGTCAATATTCAAAGTATTCACGAATACGGGCAGATGGAAATGAATATTTACGCGTTCACCGCGGTCTTGTGATAAAACTTAATAACATTCGACGAAAGTGTGTCGGCCGGCGAACTGCGCGACCTAACGCTTAGACAACTGCGACATGCCCGCGTTTCCAATTTCAAATCTGCTGGTGACAAAAAGTGAAAGACTACGATCCTTTAATAAAGAAAGTCGTCTCACTTGACCTTCAATGAACGTGTAACATATATTGGGATTCACTATTACATATTAAATAACGTTGTCGACATTTTTTTACAGACCGATTGTTACTAGAGGCTACTGAACACCCTGACATAAACAGATTAGATTTTAGGTTAACCGAACAGAGCTCTAAAGCTCTGCGACTGAATCCAGCTTAATATAAAATATACGCTCCACTTTAATATGACGAAAGGTTCTGTAATAACAGTTATCATCACAAGTTTCTATGTAATGTACCTAAATGTCTCGGAAAATTTTGTCCTTAAATTGTTTCCCGCGGTTTTGTTCACTCTCCAGGGCATTTGTTAAATCTTCCCTCAGGTAAAGTTTCGAATGTCTCGAACCGTTGGTAAGTTATGAGCGACAGAAACTTGTAATCGGTTCATTAGTTTGCTTAATGAGGCGTGTATCACATTTCTCCGTACCACGTAGTGTTTACAATTTTCAAAATATATTTCGCATACAAATTTTGGCCTCGCTTGCAATGATTTTATTGATTGAAAATCCCATCAAAAGACGAGTCAGGTATAGAAAAAATATATCTGGATATATTTACACGTAGGTACGTTTTGAAAATATTAGTACCTATATTATAATATGGCACAAAATTACATTTCATAAGTGTTGTTAATATTACTTTGTTCGAACCTGTTAACGGGTGCATCGATTGCAAACATGACGTAACATTTCTTAGCCCAATTTGTAAGTTAATGACTGTATGATCTGGATTTGGCGGTCGATATGAAAATCGGCCGTTCACCGGCTTTCCACTCGTTACCCCGTTTTCTTTTCGTAATCGTTGTGCAATCTCTCCGAGTGTACATTATAATTCCGTTTTACTATATTTAAAGTCGGATTTCAAGGAACCAACGTACCTATTTAAAACGTTATTGCTTTGCGATGTATGTAGAAGATACGCTAAGAGATATTTGGCGGTCGCTGCTCTCTGGCTAACCGCGAACGACCTGCCGTCACTATATAATAACAGCTCTAGCTTGGTCGTACGTTATTTTCTTATGAGGGATTCGTAATGTGGAAACTGTATACCTAGATACATAAATAGTTAAAAATTCTGCAGCAGTTTAACTTATGTTTCATACCTTATACAAATATTTTCAATTAGATAATAGTGTCTCCTTATACGCACTTCCACTAATACGGTTTTTGTTATTGCTTTATCGCCCATCCAGTTCATTTAACTAAATAACAACTGATCATTGTTAATAATTCATTCATTTTAAGTAGATATTAAATAAATTTAAAAACCAAGTAATTATTTTTATTACTTAAGATGTTTTTTCAACATGGAGGGTAAAATGTTTTAATTGGACTGAACCTATGAATTTAGATTTAGAGGCCAACTGCTTTCAAATAAATCTTTTGTAATGGAAACATTGTTGCGTTGTTGCCGAAGTATTACCTGTGGTGCAAATAGGTACAGAACAATTAATGCAGTGTAAAATGTCAACGTTCTATGTCAAAGAATAACTATGGTTGTTGCGTTTAAAAGGCGAATACTATTCTATAATAAAATGTATGTAGTACGTTAATTTCAGTTTTAATGAGTAATTGAACACTACCGCCATCTTTGGGTGTTTCGTGAAACTGTTTAAACTACAACCTTGTTAGTTCAGGTAGATGTTACAAGGTGGCGCGTTGAATGTATGATAATTTTTAAGCTTCTTCATAGATGGCGACACATTATGTGAAAATAAATTTCTTATTTTTCTCGTAACCCTCAACTATTAAAAACGCAAAATCGACTCTTTCGCTCTCATTCCTATGTTGTGATGACTGTACTGTAGAGTTAATATTAACGAAATATAAATGGAAATAGCTAAAATTTTAAGAAAAATGTAACAAGTAACATCACGCCTGTAATCCCCGAAGAGGTAGGCAGAGGAATGTAGAACACTCCCACGTTTCACCAGTTACTTT
>DWDV01002406.1:0-11650 GCA_018245615.1 Mimoniades ocyalus
TGCCCGACCCGGGAATCGAACCCAGGACCTCCCGTTCGGCAGTCGCACTTGCAACCAACACGACTAACGAGGCAGTATACAATGTTTTACATTAGGTATATACATTTAACTAGTAAACGTTTTGTAAGTATTTGTGTAATTATATGACTACATCCTGTACGAGTAACGGACGATCTCTCTCGACCACCGATAGCACGGCAGAAGCTCATCATGAATAATCTAAGACAGTTCTGAAACTAGTATAGCTATTTTGTAAAAACATGTTATATACTCAACAAGTTCAACATATTTAATAGTGGTAGTAAACAAGCGTTTGCAGGTCTGACTCAGTTGCAGCTTGTAGGGTTAGCGCAGTGACAAGGAACGGATGGCGCAGTCGGAATATAGTCAAATGATCGCTACTGGAAAATTTTTCAAGAGCGTCTAAGTTTAGAGGGCGTATTATGCAGTCCCTGTAATTTTTTTTTATATAATAATAATTGATTTTTGAATATTTTTGCATACAGAATCAGTAATTGTTTCCGATAAATATTAATTCGTTAATAAATGTAGGTTCTTTACGTCACATAAATAAAGATACGTGTAGCCAATTATTTTACATCCATGTAAGCTTCTATACCCAGCTTTGCGTGTAAATTAGCTCCATGTCGCTCAAACGGTACCTACTCACATACGAGTATGCACTAAGAATGACACACAACACATTACATTAAAGCCGTTAGGAGCGGTATTAAAGTGCGCGTTGCAATATGATAAATGGCACATTTCTAGAACATTCGTACGTAAATGTACATAATCGGTTTTAGTTAGTGCTGTTTACTACTAATACATTATATTTACATTTATTATGATATAACTAGTGAAACGTGATATTACGTTGTATATTATGTATGAAGATAAATTTAATTCATAACCCAGACAAATCTATGAAACAATGAATTAGAAAAAAACAATTTCATTATATTGTACCGTCTACATACTAATTAAATAATAGCTGTAAATTAAATAGACGTTATCGTCGTCTTCATTGTCGTTAGCCTGAGACTACTGGTAGATATACACAGGTGTGCCTATGTATAATCCCAACTCTGGGCATGTGGGTTTGAAACTCCAGAGCACGATTTCTCGCACCACCTACGCTGCTGCCCTTCTGCGACCAGGGCATATAGTAATATATTAAAAAGAAGCACAATAAAACTAAAAACGTTGGATTCTTAGGAACGACTTTCAAAGCAAAGGAGAGATTTCCAATTGAAAGAAACGTAGCGAAAAGCTGCGTTGTTCAATTTACGGTACAAGGCCACTGCCTTGTACTCACTTAAACTCACTAGTCTATCAGAACATTGTAGCAGTTAACGTTCAGTTCTAATTAGACGTCATGTGTGAAACTGGAGTTACATTGCGAACTGATTACATCCTAGCTCACAATTATCTGAATAAATCGCTACACGGCTCATTATTTCACATGATAAACATATACGTAACGTCACGCCTTGAATCTCCGAAGAAGTAGGTAGAAGAGTAATTTCTCACGTTTCACCAGTGTATGATAAACAATTTTCATGTTTTACATGTTTAATGATAACGCTTATAAGAGTTAAATATTTATAATACTGGACACTTGATCATACTTGGTCATGTGTGAGTACCATTTTTAATACGATTACAGTTCTTGGTGAGAACTCAATAGAAGTCCGTCTCATTCTGTGAGAAGACCGGTATTCAGCAATGAAACGATGAAAGGATCTGTGTTGAGGTTCTAGGTGAGATCATTAACACGAATTGCAACTGATAAGGGGCGTTTGATACCTTCCAATTTCTGCCTAATAATCTCAAATACGTACACGACAATGTGATCATCTACTCGTATTTCTTGCATCAAAAATTTTCATCAGTTGTTCCTAAGACTAGTTCAATCACCTTGAATGCTTATGTAAATTCTAGAGCGGTTACTACAGCCTTACAAAGGTCGTTATACAGACATCCGACAGATACATACCTGTCCTTTATCACTAAGTTGGACTATCTCAGAACACGACTGTATAAACACGTCTATCTTCATAAGTCCATCCGATGCCTAAACGGTTATAATCTATACCTACATACTCGTATATTCGGAACGTATTCAATTGTTACATCACTTATAGTATTTAATTCTAACAATAAATTACGAGAGGTATTTAATAATCATTGACACTTTCATTATAAAGTTGAATATGAGACGTAATTAATTAATTATTATCATATTATTAATAGTATAAATAGACCATTATTAATAGTATAAATGTACGCAGACGTTTGAGAAGAGAACATAGTAGTTAGCTTCAGCTCGTCTCAAGATTTTATTTTATATTTACAGTGCAAATATATACTTTTATGTAGCAGATAAAAACGAATAAAACCCGTGACTACATAGCATTAAAAGTTTGCCAACTCGCACCTCGCTCGCCGGCTCGCCTGCCAGACTATGTTTTAATGTCCATCTTTCGAAGAGAAGACCGACTGCCTACAGTGTAACCACAATATGGTTAATAATTATGAAGATAAATATTGTTGTATGTATGTTTAATAAAAACTGTACAGTATATACCATATTACAAACATATCTTCATACAAAATTATTTCAACCTTTAAATATTGATTAAAACACCATTTTGAGGTGCGGCTATGCCAGTAAATCAATTATACATTCTACCAAATGTGGTTTTGAAATAAAACTAAAGTGACTTTTCACATTGGATACAAAACAGTTTTCAATGACAAGTTAACATAATGTATTCTATGTTACTGTTGTAGAGCACATAAAACCACTTTACAACTGCCACAAGTTAGCTTCGTCGACAAATTATCGATCACGATATGTCCGTCGAGAGTTCGATAGCCATCTCATAGTCTCCGACAAACTTTAACTGCTCCTGTCCTTATGGGACATTAGTTTTTGAGAGCCTAATTATAAACTGTAATTAGCAAGCAAATCAAGTTCTGAACTTGACTTTATTTGTTGTGCACAATACATAGCGTGCTACGAGCACGTATTGCCTATTTTACCGTTTAATAGTTGCAATGTACATCGTACATTAAACTCAATAACATCGAACGTTTTTGACTGTTGCTTTTCATAGTAAGGAATTGTTTATGTGTGTTACGTTTTTTTACTGTTGATTTCTTTTTTTTACTGAAATAATTCATACCATATGTTGCTATTAGCAATTCATATATTTGTGTATAGCTCATTTAATGGTCGCATACACTAGTAATATGTGGTATATTTGTTTGTTATTCGACCTCTTACTCCAAGATCCAGGGTTCAAATCCTGACACACACTTATTTACAAAATGTACGTTTTAAGATTACGTGTCACTGTGATGGAGAACACCATAAAGAAAATTACACACTTAAGAGTTCACAAAAAAATTGTACTCTAAGGCGTGTGAAGTCGGCCAACCCGCACTTGGCAGGCGTGGCAAGACTAATCCTTAGCCCTCCCATTCTGAGAAGAGATTCGTAATCCAACAGTCGAACGATACAAAGGGTCGGAAAAAGCTACATATATAAGTTATGTATGTAATATTACCTTTATTGTAAGAAAAGAATTTTGTTGTCTTACTGATACCTATTTTTTGTCTATTCAAAACATGTTATAAAAAATAGGGCTTATACTGCGTGGATATATTTCTGGTCTGTTTCCTATTTTCCTCGGGTAAAACATATATTAGATCTCGCACATCGCGACAATTTGTTGTGCTCTTAGCTTGATAGTGGCCATCTCCGTTACAGGACGAGGTACAGGCGTTCAATTCATTACTCACAGTTGTATAATTATTTATTAATTACTTACTATGAATAATCAATATTTTTTATTATAATATTATCACGCCCGGTCCTTTTATGAGAAGCAGAGAGCACCAAGCGCCAAATATCAAATATGTCTACTATCAAATATCTCTACCATAATAGACTGTGGTATATCTTTACGGTTACATGCTTTATCGTGATGTTATTGTATAATTTTTATAGGAACCATTACAACCATAGTTACACGCAAGATAAATAGTTTTGTATCCACCATAGAAATTGAAAAAATTCTCTCTATTCAGCAGTACACCGACCTAACAGCCGAGGTCAAAAGGTTCCATTGTACAAGTACAAGCACTTCCCGCAATACAAATGCTGCGATGGGGGAAAATGCTCTTGTGTTGTTAGTGAAAATGTTTTCTCGCAGCTGTCTACCCTACCACCTTACACACGAATTTTTTAGTTAGGTACAATAAATATTATCTTTTTCTCGAAATTTTGTTGGTTACATAATTTTAGTATTTTATAACATATGCTTTCGCTATTATTTTCTTATAAGTTTTTTATGGTTATTGGATTGTATTTTATAAAATATACTTTCGCTATTATTTTCTTATAAGTTTTTTATGGCCACTGGTATTCCGAAATCGTTTTAAAATTTACCAAAATTATTTAAGTTATCATAATATTGAAACTCTTTTCCGAGCGGTTATACATAGTAACTATTGCACGAGAAACTGATGAACGATCAATATTCTTTAAAAGAATATTGATCGTTCATCAGTTCATCAGTAAAATAATTTCATTATCAGTTCATCAGTGAAACAATTTAAGTTCATCAGTACAAAAATTTCTTTTACTCAGTTTCAAATCTATAAGGTCTAAATGTTCACAGAAATAACTTTTTTTTATCTTAACCTGCCATAATTCCTTGCAATATTAGTACAATAATAAATTGAAATATCCATTACATTATTCCGTTACATATTTTTAATATTTCTATACGACTTTAATATTTTTAAACGTAACTGGTGAAACTTGTGAGTGTACTACAATCCTCTGCCTACCTCTTCGACTATTACGGGCGTTATGTTACGTTACTATACGAGTTTCACAGAACTAATAAGCTTACATAAAACGTTATATATTGGTAACATGTCTCTCTCATATAGATTAACGTAGAACGATGCTAACGTTAACTAATGATAGTAATTACATTTTCTTACTCCCAGCGAACCCAATTTCTTACAACTTAACAGTTATTCTCTTGTCATATTACGTTCTTTATCTTTGACTGCCTCGTTGGTCGTGTTCGGTGCAGGTGCGATTGCCGATTAAGAAGCCCTGGGTTCAAATCCCATACATTTTCTAGTAGTAGCTTGGAGTCTGGTTATGTGCCCGGTGTTTGACAATAGCCTTACAATCTATTTCATAGTAGGACGTAAACGTAACTGGTGAAACGTGGGAGTGTACTACACTCGTGTGTCTACCTCTTCGGGGATTATAGGCGTGATCTGACGTTTGCATATCTCCTTGTTCTGAGACGCTAACTGTTTCCAAAGAGTGGAACAACAAGAATTAACGACGAACTCCAAGTCGAAAAATTCTATCTAGATATGTTCATCCTGTATGGACACATACGAGTACAGCGTAGGTACTGTCGGTTTCAAATTTTACTAATTTATTGCTTATAAAAATTATCATTTTAAAAGATAGCTACGTTGTGCCCTCTTTGTCAAATCTGCGCTGTCAAACCGAGTCACCGCAACGAGTCCCGACCGCAACCGCTTTGTAGATTACGGGTTTCATTGGCATTACACTTGCATATTCCTTTTGTAATAATATGCGTCCCTCTTCAAAGCGATCGCACATCGTCTTCCTGCATTGTCCAATATTGCCATTGCATATAGCGTAAATTTAGCGCCAAATACAATCAGTTTATACACAGTCCAGATAGATTGGCGGTCAATTTATACGCAAAATACATTAGTTTAATCTATTTACATGTATTACAAAACTATCGCGCTAAATAAAATAAGTTAATTCTATTTACTATAAAAATAAAATCTAATTAAGCGTTTTGTTGTCTGTGTATTTCAATGTTTGCTTTTAGAAGGTATATTGTAAATACCGAATGCGCTAATGTAATAAAACTAAATACATACTACATTTCTTAATTAATACGTGTTCCATTAAACATTCATATTTCAATGTGTATAGTAACTAGTTCCCAGTACGCTCTCTGTGTAGTACAAAGGCAGCTGCGCTTAATGAAGGAAATTAGTTGCATTATTCCGTTCATTGCTCAGACAGTTAGTCGGAATGCTTTAAATTCTATTCGATATAGATATACTCACATAGATATGTGAGATCACTGAAGTTACTGCCCCTAGTGAAGGAATCCCCTAGTGCCCCTAGTGAAGGAATGTGAGATCACTGAAGTTACTGCCCCTAGTGAAGGAATACTTCTCAAATATGTAGACACTATTTACTATTTAAGTAGTAGTTTTGTGTCTTGTGTATATCAATCGAAAATGTTAGATTCATTACATACTTTGTTAATATTCCGATGTGGATTAGGTGTTAAGATTGTTTATTACTTTTATTATTGATGCACATCTATGCCAAATCCTTAAGAGGTGGGCTGCCAAACATCTTTACCCTTACGGACTTGTCCAATAAGACAAATTACAAGACAAATTACAAGACAATTACTCAACGCAACACAAGTTTCAGGCGTTAACATTGACCATAGGTTCTTAAAGCGGTTTGAAATGTCTTGTTGAAATTTTTTGGTAGTAAAACTAATAAACCCAACTCCAGGCATGCAGAATGAAGTGCCGTGGTAGTAGTCCAGACATCTTCATATCTATGTATGTGTAATAGTAAAAATAACTCATAAGGAAACTTTGTCAAACTCTATAGTGAAAAATTTATTGAATTTTTTTATGTTTCTACCCATTTTGAGTTCGGAATCAACGGCTGAAGCCAAACTTTACTAATAGGGAGCGATTTGAACAAAAACGTGTAACAAAACTAACATTGGAATCAGTCCTCTCTCACTGTTAATGAATCCGATGCCCAATGCTGATATTTGAGTTTGTAACCTATTTAAATATTTGTCTTATAGACTCACCACCTATTCCATTAGATGTATAACGTAACCGACGAAAAGTCAGAGAACTAGACTTCTCTGCTTATACTTTCGGAGAAGTACAAGCGTGATGTTACTTTTGTATTATAACGCACTAGAATTTAATGGTATATGTGCATAAAACTATTTGATTCTATGTAAATAAAAAAAAAGGTTTCGAGGTGCTGATGTTAGGTTCTATCGTGAAACTACATATTACAATTCACAATTAAATATTATTTTCAGTTACTTAGACTATTCTTCTTTAATTTAATATTAAGTATTATTCTGTGTTAGTTACACTATTCTTATCTAATTCAATGTTAAATATTCTTGTCAGTTACTTGAATTAGTATTTGATGACTTTGTTTGGTGGACAGTTGCCCTGTCTTTGTTCTACTATAATCAGGCTTATCAGAAATACTTTGCTCAATACCAAAATTATATAATTGCCTTAACAAACGGAGAACAAAATTACATAAAAAAGTCATCCCACCCATAGATAGATCATAATAAGCCGTGAAGCACTGCCAAATCTGTCAACTTCTATATTCACGCTAGCTGATATTACAATAATTAATTTTGAAATCAACTATTAAATAAAAGGCACAAACATTCTTTCAAACTTTGTTAATAGCGCGCTATTTCAGAAAAAAAGCATAAAACAAGAATATCGGACCAGCCGCTTGTTACCGAGTGCGAGGCAAGGGAACCTCCCGGCAGGCCATTGTGATTTTTGACCTATAAAAATAATTACGCTTAAACATTTTTCTAAATGTTTGTTTATTAGGTCAATTTTCTCATTGTCGTTATGCATGATTTCATTTAGGTTTGTTAATAAGTTTGTGTCTCTCCAAAGTTCAGACTTAATTAGATTTGCAATTCGAAACTTAAATACGAGTATATGCGAAAATCCAACATTATTTAGGCATTTCGTACAAAGAACATTATCTTTTTTGTATTCTTAATAAGCTGATATACTGAAGTATGGCACTCGCGTCTTCAATAAATAATCTTCTCAAGCATAATTGTTTTACTTTACGTTTATTCAATTCAACCTAATTTCTTTAAGTTGCATTTTAGGGTTGCAGACTTAATTCTATTTTTAATTTCTTCATTAATTTTGTATTGAACAGTTAACATCTGGTGGTTTTTCTTTCCCTAACTAGGCATCTGGGCTTCAAATACAGGTATTTAGTCGTACAATATACAATTCTGTGCGTTTTTATGAACAAATATAACATATTATAACAACCGGTAAAATATCGGGGGGAAACAACTTACACGCCCTAGTTTTCTGAATGATGTTTTTTAAAAAACTTGCAATCTGCCGATCCCCACTGGGTTGGCGTAGCAGACTAAGAAGAGTAAAACTCTTCATATATAAACACAATCCATAACAAGAGAGGAACAAAAGAGTGCTTCATAGTGATTATCTATATCCTTGATTTTGCTGTTATATTTTCGTTCAATTCAAGTTTTATCCTTATTAGGTATTTATTCGTATTATCAAAGTGCTCATTTTAATAGCATCTCAGTTTAGTCGAAGTTTCCTTTTAATGAACGTTTTCGTTTTCCTTTCGCTCCTCTTTTCGTTTTCACGTCAGAGACGTTTTAGTTTTGTTGACGTCGACGTTTTTATTTTTGATTTCGTTCACGTGTCTGTTTCGGTTTCACGTAGACGGTGGACTAAATAAAAATCAGGCTACTTCATATTCGCGGAACAACCACAGATGAGTGAATCGATCGTGCCTCTTAACTCTTAAGTCAAGACGATCCGTATTCCCTCAACAATTGTAGCTTTTCCGTTCGCAGAATTCATAAGCCACTTCTAACTGACATTTTGACCCGAAATACGAGTACTTATATTTTTAGAAATCGTGCCGTATTAAATGGGAAAGAAAGAGGTCCAGTTGGGTTTTTTTTTATTATGGCTATGTACCTGTGAAGTGTATTGAATGAAAGAAAACAAATAAATATGCAGTGTTACTTTATAAAAATGCAGCATTACATTATCAATGACGTTCTGAAAATATGGAACGAAAAGTAGTGTAAACAATTTCAACAGAAAAATATACAATCAAAATGTTCGCGACGCGGTTTGGTTAAAAAATTTAAAACACAAATGTAGTTAGTTGGATTCAGCTTGTTAGCGGTTGTGAGGTGTCTCTTTCCTAAAAGCAATTGTTAGATTTCTAGGACGCTGAAATAACAAGCCACTCGCCCCAACTTCCCTATCAGTCAGAAATAGGAGTAGGTTTTTTAAATTACAGTTTTTAAAGAGACTTGAAAAATAAACATTAAAAGGCTACAATAAAAGCTATATAATTATACAGATCTGTGGCCAAAAGGTATCGAAGTCGTTTCCTATATCTCAGCAAAAGTGATATGTAAATGATGAATTTAATTCTTTGTTTATTTATCCATCGCTACGATGATGTTGGGATTTTCAGTATGTGCCGGGCATGTGGGTTGTTATATATTATTGTATAAACTCCGTACATTTCTCCACGTACCTTTTAATAAAATTGATTTATCGCCACAGTCGATCTGTATTGTACATCCACGCCGTACATTTATTAATAATATCGAATTAGATCATGAAAACGTACCCATATACAAATATGTAAGGACATTATTGCAATAATAAATATATTCTCAAAATTATAAAATCATAATGCTCAATACTAAATGTGACAGGTTCACTGATATATTTTTTATAACATAATTTCATATTAATGGGCTAGCCATTAATATGAAATATAATTAATGAATTGTTCGATTATTCATCAAATATTTTTGAGCTAGACAAAAACAACATTATAATTGTACCTTACAATTAAAAACCAAAGGAATGAAAATAAACAGCAAAGAATTCAGAGATTAAAATTATTCTATACTAGCGTAAACATTTCATTATAAAGTAGGAGAATATTAAGTAGTGAGTGTTCAGGGAACAAGTTGAGAAGTTCACAAAGTATTCTCTGGGAGTCCTCTACAAGGCGCGATCGGGACAGGCTAGTCTACTAAATACAAGATGCAATAACTTCGTATTATTTATGGACTGAAACTTTTCGCGCTACTTACCAATGCTTGCGTTGTTTGGCATATTAAAATTTGTTAAAGTAAGATTGTTGAATTTATAAGACAGTATTTAAAACGGTTTTATTAAAAAAAACTTACCGTATTACGATCAATTACGAGTATTCTAAATAGACGCAACAAGTCACATATCTAAAAATGTATCAATGAAAAAAAACAATATACGTATAGTTGGTTTCAAATTTACTATTATCTTATTATTTTTTTAATCGGTTCTGTTGCAATTTCGTAATTCGAATTTTAAATTTCGAATTTCTATTTGAATTGTAGGGTTACCTACACAAAGAATTACTACACATTGTGCTACAGTATAAAAACAACCACGATATTTTACACAAACTAACATGTTTTGCCATCGCCACATAATTTAGTGCCTCTGTGGCAAAATACACAGCTGCTAACGACTCTTTCGTGTTAAGAGAAATATATCATTATGCATACGTAATTAAATAGATACATACAGTTTACATCGTTTATTACATTCTTGTGGTTTACAAGCGGTAACAGGAATGGAGTCTTCTGGTACATCGGTTTATGGGTTTCGCTAGTGCTGAAAAGCTTTATTAATGTTAGACCTATTCGCATATCTAATCCTAATCTTGGCGCCTCATATGGCAATCTTGTAAATTATTTATTATCTTGTAAATTAGCATTATCTTGTAAATTATTGATCAATATCTTATATATACTAAACTAGTATTATTTCTAATTTAAATTAGTGAAACGAAAATTGCGTAAACTATAAATGGCGTGGTCCGTAATGTAAGTTAATTACACTATTCTATTAATTATTATCAATTATTCACAATTATTTATGGTTAGAATCTAGGATATAAGTATAACTAGGTACGCCTTCATAAGAATAACCTTAACCAAACTGAACGTAGTAATTGAAAATACCAAAGCCAGAAAATGCCACGAATTAAATGTATTAATCGATAAGAACTGGATAATTGATCCATTATTATTCACTGAATCACGAGAAATCGTTTTCTTCTTTCTAAATAATTTATTATAATTCTATATAAGGCTATACCAAACTGTAGGAACGATTCAGTTATAATTTTCTTGTATGAATATCTTATTTTTAATCGTCGTACGCTAAGTGAAATACGCACTGAACTCTATGTCTTCACTCTCCTTCGAAAACTTCAACGAGTAGTTAAATTATGTACCGACTTAACTCACGTATGATTCTTCGGGATAGTCGGAGTGGTTTCGTAACCGGCTACGTCCGAAACATTCTTCTTCATGAGCTGCCGACGATAGAGGCAAAATCGAGCTGGAGACTGAAAGCAAAATTTCAATGTGAGCTAAAAATTATAAAAAAAATACATAACATGTAGGAAATTTTGTACATAAAATGTATTGAAATGAAAATGGTTACAATCAATTAAAAAATAAAATATTGCTTGGACTCTTTTTTCATTGTTTATTTAATGCGGAGTTCGTTTAAGGGGCATTTCACATGTAGCGGTCAGCGGTCATTATATACACGGTTACATATAGCTTTGATTATATTTGTAGCGTGCGTGTGTAGCTTAATTGCAATAAATTGAGGGCGCTGATACCGAAGAATACTTCCAATGAAATCCCAATTGTTCCTTTATTCAGTTTTC
>DWDV01002407.1:0-11649 GCA_018245615.1 Mimoniades ocyalus
GATCTTGGCTCCAGACCCTACAAGATTAAAGAGAGCTTAAGGACTGTAACTCCTCAAGGACATCTGACGACGACTACCAAAACTATCTTCAAGCAAAATGGTAACTGAAATACATCATAAACGTACTAGATTTTTTTAGTAGGCAGTAGCAAAAGTTCATTCATAGGAGAAATGATTTTATGAATGACGATATTATGCATTTTGCAATTTACGATTTTTCCTGTTTTACATAAGTTATTCGAGGATATAATGATTATAGAAATACCATTTCTTTACCGACTAAGACTGAAATCTTTGTCACAGTCAGTTACAAATTGGGAACACTGTATTAATGAAAAAATTTCTAGATATACATTTTTGAGTTATAAGTTTGAGTATTTACTTGCGGTAGCATTCACTTCGGCTGAGTGGCATACCCTTTTCAGAAATAAATTTACATATTTATTCCGCTATAAGATGTACATAAAGGATATAATATATATATTGCAGGACATGACACAAGCCAATTAACAGAATCGGCTTTACGCGAACTGGAGTTAAGTCCAACGAGTGCAGCCAACAAGTCCACCCTCATCATACACTCCGTACAGAGGGTTAGTGTTGCCATTTAATAAAATTCTCCCTAACTACGGGTAATCTACATTCCAAACTGTGTGCAAACATATTATTGATTTTATTACAGTGTGTGATTTTACCTCTTCATTATTCGTTTAGATAGCCCAATCATGTTATTTATGAATATAATGGATGTCTCAAAGTGTTACCATACTTAATCGTAAGGGAATACTGTCAACGCATAATCTAATTACATTGTCATTCTCAAAATTATATGAAAAAAATATATGTATATATTTTTTTCAATTCTCAACATACATGTGTCAGTATGTGTTCCTTTTCGATTGATTTTAAATTGTGTCTAAAACTTGTGTTTTTTTTATTTCCTTACGCTGACGCATGCCTTTATGGACGAATGGAAACCATCGTAGGAACCGATGAAATCCATTAAGGTGAGTTTTGCTTTATATTTTCTACTTAACACTGTAAAAAATATGAACAACTGTTGGCTAAATGTCTACCCAATTATCGCCTTTGAACAGTCCCCATGTAAATAATATAATAGTTCGTTCCATATGTATGAACTATTACTGTAGCATGAATTGCATTAGAAATGTAGAATTATTATTACTAAATGTAATTTAGATGTTTTTGAACCTTATGAGGAATTTATTATCTGTGATAAGTTACTTTTTAACAACAATGTGGGCCAATATTTTTGTTTTTTATATTGTTAGCTGGATTTTTAAAATGCTGTTTATGTATTCTTGCGCGAATAGGATGTTACTTAAGTTTTAATTACAGTACACTTTATGATTGCTATAATAGATTTCCCGACGAAATTATATTCGCATTGGTTTGAAAAATATTATGAGAATGAAACGGAATAATTGTATTAATGTAAACAGATAATAAATTCCCAAAATCCTGTGTGCTGTGTTACCATACTAACCCTGCGAAAACTCCCAAAAAAGGTGGAATTAACTGATTCGGGAAAATTCATCGAAGTAGAACGCGAGGCCTTAGAGACAACCGCCCGAGATCAAACCATAAACACTACGGTTGAGAGTGAAAAAGATAAAACGGCTAGTCCTAAAGACTCTCCCGCCAAAAGTGTGAGGATAAAGGAAAATGGCGCGAAAGCTAATGGCGACAAGGAACCGGTAATGTTTCAGCACATGTGAACTAATCTTGCTTTTACAGTTTTCTTTTATTAATGCACTAAAATTCTAAATGTTTATAAACTTTATCTGTAATATGCTCGTTGTCAGGTACCTTCAATTATTTTTATCGAACTTGGATATAACTCTTTATAATTATTTTCCGAACAAAATATTTTTAATCAGTCACCGTCAGTCAGTCACAGTCAATGTTTAAAAAGGCACAAAGATACAAACTTACGTAGTTGTAATGTTATAAAAAATTTAATACATTCGAAATAATATTTGTTATTAATTTTCTAGTATGCAACATTTATAATAAAATAAAAAGACATTATAGTGACTTAACGAGATATTCGTTACATACATTGGTTTTTAAAATTACATCTTATTTGTATAACAATAAAGTACGTAATCCACCAGCAAGGAGACTACGTAAACAACCAAGAGAACTCTCCACCGGAGCCCGCTCCAAGACAGAAGAGAAAAAGAGACTTCTTTGGCACTATCAAGCGAAGGTAAGGTACATCTATTGGTATCATACATATATTGCGAACGGGGCTTTTGTCTTCGCCTTTAGTGAAGTATAAAGAATTTTCGTCGCATATAATAAAAGGTTTAACAATGAAAACAAAATGCTTAATTAATTGCTTATGCTTTTAATGCTTATGGTAATGAGGATTTTTACATGTAAAGACGTAAATAATGTATTCAACGAAGTCTACCAAACCGAACTTGGCCAACGTTTCACATTATGGCCTTAAGCCTTCTCATTCAGAGAGGATGCCGGTACCCAGCAATAGAACGATAAAATTGTTGGTGGATGAAGAATAATCATGTGATGAATGAGTTTGAATATTTACAGACTTGGCCGGTCGCGTACTCGCGGTGCGTCCCTCGACCTTCAGGACTCGGAGGCGGAGAACAACCGCCTCCGCAGCGTCAGCGCTGAAAGGAACAGTCACGGTGAGACTCCGGTTCCCCAGCCTCATGTTTGACTGACATCTTGTCAGTATCGGATACCACGCTCCCTTGTATATCCAAGATTACGATGGATGTTTTTGATCTTATTTCCTTATATTGCGAATTGTTAAAGATTACTTTTAAAGTTACGGATTACTTATAAAATACATTTTTTTTTTATTTTAACATACCGTCACTTGCGCATGGTCAACATAAATACCACAAAATAGAGTTAAAAAAATATACTAAAACCAAACACCTATAATTTGACAATAAAACATCAATGTGGCCATACTAAAAACGTTATTTTCCACTTTACAGATAAAGCACTATCACTGCCCAATAGGAACGTTTACTCGGCTGGCGCTTCGCCCGCGCAGTCTGGCGACGAGTCCCGGACGTCCCGCAGGTACGTGGACGTTTTATATATGGAATTATTGTAACAGACGATCGTAATTCCAGTAGGGTTTTAATTGTAGAACTGTTTAAGTCTATACAAATTTTTGAACCCATTCGTATTTCAGTGTAGATGAGCCCGTTTTTAAGGGTGGCAATACTACATGCAACAAGTGTAAAAGATGTGTTCCGACGACTTTTGCGTGTTTCGATGATATAAAAAAAATCTTTTTATATTTTTCTCATGGATTGGTATGTCGTATATGTTTACAGTTTCATTTGTAGTCTAGCGGAATAGGATTTTACTGTCTTCTATTACTATTGCGTATAAAAAAAGCATTTTACTATGATGGCATAGCATTGTTATTTTTATAAATAAGTAAAAACAATAAAAAAATTACTACTAAATTATTGTCCTAAAACATTATTTGAAAGACCATAAATAATATGCGCTTGGCGCTTTGTAAAATATTACCAATTGGCTACACTAAAAATTAATGCGTCTAAGCATGGCAAGACCGCATTATTTTAACAAAATAGTTTTGTATACATTTTTGCCACAATAACGTGTGATGCCTAATGTGCTTCATTAACGAAATAATGTTGTCTTGCCACATACAATAAAAAAGTAGAAACGCGCCAGTGAATTAAAATAATAATTTAGACAGGTGACATCGGCACTAATGTGAATTTTCTCTCTTTTTTTCATCTGTCAACACTCACTCGCTGGGGGTAATCGCACTCTGCAATCTGGTAACATCGGTTATTAAAACTAATTATATATATTTCAAATATCATTTTTCAATGCATGCATTTACGCTTTTTCATTTTTTCAACTTGAAATCTTTGCCTTTTCATTTATCTTATCTGACTTTTATAATCTTTTATATTGCATTCTTGTAAATATCATTGGTTTTAAATCTCAATAAAATGTGTTGACACAAAACCTATACTATGGATTATTGATGTTTATAAAATGAATGATTTAAACGCTTTTATAATACCTTATTTTGATTTTTTTTTGTTTATTACTCTTCCGGCCATTGAATTGTCATTTCACTATCCTTAATATCTAAAACATCCTAACATCCAAACTGTCATTTTTCTATCCTCAAACTTTTTTCGTATCCCGTATTCTTTTAATTTAATGTGATAAAAAATCTACATACTCCTTTCCCACCTTGCCCGCCAAAATTTTTGAAATAACGCAAAAGGTCCTCTCTCAGCGAGGTTTCCGGATTCAGTACGGCATCAGCTCGAACTTTCATCCACGAGGCCTCCACTCTGGTCCTGGAGACCATTGAGGCGGGCATCAAGAAACACTACTTGGTGCCGCTCACCGTCGCTCAGAGATCAAGGTGGCGGCGGAAGGGAGTCAAGCTGCATATTTATAATGAGCACACATTTATTGCTAAACACCTCAGCGGGTAAGTAATCTTGTTACTAGTTTAAAAGTTTTTTAACTATAATCGCATTTCCCTTTTATTTCTCATGGTATTCTAATTTTATAACCTGATCGTTTCAGTATAAGAAGTAGATACAAATTTTTGGTTCACATCCCCCATGTTTCATTAGAAAAACAGTCCTAACGTCATACATAAATTATACTTTGTCATCTTTATCTGTTTCCCTTCAGTGGCACAGTGTGCGAAGTTTGCAACAAGACGATAGCGCGACGGCTCGGCAAGCAAGGCTACGAGTGCCGCGACTGTCAGCTCAAGTGCCACAAGCACTGCCACGTCAGGGTGCCCTCCACCTGCCCACACTCCACCGTGCATAATATGGAGCTGTAAGTACCAAGTTTTCAATAATATTCGAAAGAAAATAATAAAAGTTCAAGATTTGTCATATGATTGGCTGAATGAGTAATGTTTTTAATAATAATGATAATTAATATTTATAATAATTCTTGGCTGAATGATCAGTATAATCTTTGCATATTTATGTAAATCAGAACTTTGTGAGCGAATGTTGCTGTTTATTACCATGCTAGCGGCGACAAGAATTCTAACATAGGGTTTTTGTGTTACACGTATAGGAAACGGAAGTGAAATGGACATTTATAGGAACAAATGGCTATTCCAGAAATTAATATTAATCGTTGGAACTTCTAGTTTATACTATATAATATTTTTGAATATAGATATATAGTACAATATATATTTTTTTACTATTTATGTTATAGATAGATCATTTAACTATAAAATGTAATAATAAAGACTGATAAACACGTCCATAATTCCCGGCATAAATGTTGTATTGTTGATTGCCTTGGACAGAATTAAAATTGGCGGCCATGCCATAACTTTTGTAATCTCTATTTAGCTATCTTAGTCTGATGAGACAATGCAATCGATGTGTTATATATGGCAATAATTATTTTGCTGTTAGAATACAAGGAAGTGAACAGCTCCCGTACGAGGTACTCCGCTCGTTTTAGACGTAGATGCGCGCTTAAACTCATATTCTTGTCAATAATATTATAATATCCACTATCAATAAAAATTTATTAGGTAAGTGATATTCATGACATGTTACATTAAAAAAAATGCCAAGGCAGACTGTCGGGAAAAACATAGTCAATCTTTTGGGTTGCCACAATGTTGTCACAATGATTAAATTCCTAGTAAAAATGGGGCATTGTTTTGTTTTCTCTTTCCTTTAGTACCCGAATGTCTGCCTTCTTACGGGTTTTCATAGTCCCAACACTGATTTGTCTCTGCGTAATGCACAACACTCTTTTTTATCTCTATAATGTTCCTTTTTATATTATAAAATGTGGGATCGTTGTTTAAAAGAGAAATCATAATAATTAAGTGCCCGTAGTTACTGGCCATGAGATCCCGCTCACTGAACACCTAAATTCTACGCCTTGTAGTAGATATTTAAAAAATATTCCAACACTTCCATTTCTAAATTAGAACATCCATGCTTGCAGGAAACCGTAGAGCTACGTTTAATAATGCATTTATACATTGACACCATTAGATTGCAATATATCTCTATTTTTTTTTCTGATCAGAGTGTCTGTTTGCAGAAAAGGGCTAACAGTTTACGAGATTTTTAATTCAGACAATAAATGTGGATGATTTATTAAATTTTACTGGCAACATGTATACATTTATCATATTATGGCCATGTTTCTAGTTTTTTATATCAATAATAAGGGAAAAAATTTATATTCTTAACTAATAATAAATATGATCACCTTTAGCAAGATTTTGTCCTATTTAATATCTATGAAAATAAATTTGTGCTTAGCATGTAATAATTAAGTGAATTCTTTCTTGAAAATGCACCGAATAATTGGTCGCTTGTCACAAAAATAATTGAAGTTTGGATTTTCTTTGTACCAAGAAAAATTTAAATGATAAATCTTCCATTTTGGCAAAAAAGAGTGAGAGGCGGTGAAAGGCGCTTCAGTAGTGCCCTCTTTATTCCCGCCGTAAACAAATAGCATTTTTTTTTATACCGGCCACCTTGTTTTTTATATGTTACCAGTTTTCTCTTCGGCTAGTGTCAATTCATATGCAGGTGATAATAAAAGTGCTTTGTTTATTATAAATCTCGTAAACTTGACTTTAATTAATTTATACAGATCATTTTCGCTATATAGCTTATATGTATTTATTTTGTTTACGCTGCCAAGGTCCCATTCCCATAGCTTTGGAAATGGAAGGTACTTATGTAGTTTTTAATATATTTTATTATCATTTTAATAGCTGTCGAAAACTGGACACAGTGTTGACCACACATTTTGATGATTTAACATACGTTTATCGCGATTTTGTGAACATGACTAAAACACATAATCAATTAAGTTAATATTATTTTCTTAGTTATTGTGTGTTTTAACCTGTTCTTTTAAATTAAATAATATCTCAGAGTTCACAGTGAGAATTCTTTATACCACTGTAGCACTAATAGTTTCTTATGGATACCTATATGTATATCTATGTATATCTCATGTAAAAAGTTTCTTATAAAACCAAAAACTATTTAAAAGATAACAAATTCATGGCGTAGATACAAATGTATGAACAAATTTTGCCAAACTCTATTATACTCATTGTGAACTCATTGTACTGAACTGTAAAATTTAATTTAAACATACACTTACCTAACCTAACATTATCGGAATAAAGCCGTGCGATAACAAGGATAGTTTCAGTTTCCTTATTTTAGAGTTTATTTGGCCTTCCTCTCGTGGTTAACCATAGCCCAAGGAGAACTCAAAGCCCGTGAGAGATAATTTTAACAATGTGTAATAACATTCATTAAATATTTATATGTACCTCACAATAATTATAACACTGAGTTTAGGTAATATGGCAACATTTACTTAGATTCAAACCAAGATTAAATTCAAAAATGATAAAAGGTTCTCTACGCTGTGTCCAGTACGTCTTCTTAATACAAATAAATTTTAAGTGTCTATTGATTGAGATTAAATATTTGTAATAAATAGTGTAATTAATGCGGATTACAATTTTAAAAAAAGAAAAAAAAAATAAAAAAATTACAATTAATTTTACGTATTTTTGTTAACGCGACGAAAGTGGGCCAATTATCAAATGCCTAATTGAATAGTATATTTTTTCCTTTGCCTTGGTTTTACCTAATTTAAAATAGTAATTTAAATTGATGCCTAATTTGATTACTGCTAAAACGTAACATCACGCCTGTCTTCCCTGAAGAGGTAGGCAGAGGAATGTAGAACACACTCCCACGGTTCACCAGTTACGTTTACGTCTCACGATGGAATAGGTGGTGAGCCTATTGCTATACACCGGACACATATCCAGACTCCGAACCACTACTAGAAAATTTAAATTGGAAAATTTTGTGGTGCCCGACCCGGGAATCGAATCCAGGACCTTCAGTTCGGCAGTCGCACTTGCAACCAACACGACCAACGAGGTAGTCAAATAAGTTACTGGTAAAAAACATATATTTTATATGTTTATTAACTTTGTCGCTGAAAACGATTTCTTCCTGACAGCTGTGAATAAATACAACATAGTATGTATTTATTGTGCAGACTGAAGTAACCGAGTACGGAAAAAAAATTGACTTCAAACATTGAAATCCTTAGTAACTGTCTTTAAATACATTCTTATTGATTTACAATATTTTTTTTTACTACCGGTAAAGAAATCATATAAAAACTTTCTTATGTAATCAATTATATTACTATTTTCATAGCGTATTTGATGGTTGGTACATTTTTGTTACATAATTCTCAATTTATACATATTTACGTAGAATTACCTGCTTAGCACCTTCTAACGCAGTTGTCAATAAAAAGTCAGGTTATGTCAAGAAATACAGATTAAAAAAAGAGGTGACCGATATGAAATTTCTGTCACTACGTTTTGTTGATTTGTGCAGCCTATGACACTCGTACGTTATTTAGATGCCATGTTTTTTTATTGCCATTTTACGTTAATTTTCAGCGTATTATAATTTTTCATACATGTACATATTCACTCTGGCAAATTTTTGCACAAATTAATGCGATTACTATAATAATTAGATGGTATTCTATGCATAGTTATACATATATGTAGCATTGTTACGCGCCAATTGCAAATAGCTGTTAATTAGATTGTCATTTAGAACCGTTCTAGAGTAGTGTGATACATATCAAACTAACATATATATTGATTCTTCTTCTAGATCCATGCTCCCCGTGCTAAATGAATAGTCAAGCTAAGCGAGAAGACTGCAAGAAAAAAATTTAAAAAATAAACAAAAAAAATTTTTATTCAAGCATATGCCGATCAGGTTCTTTAAAAATATTAAAGTTTGTAGATTCTACGTATCTATAGTTGTCTGGCTTTTTTTACAAGCGTTGTATTCCTTTTCGGTGTTGATTTTTGTGTTTTTTTTACGGCTAACGTTTAGGAATGCTTCAGTTTTAATATTCCATGCACATACCGCTGCTTGGAAACTAAATGTCTCATGATTACCACCCCTTTATCATTGTTCGACCATGACTCTCAGAATCATAAAAGAGACCATTTTCCACTACACTATGCCACACACTACAAATGCCGGTTAGCAGATTGCATACTCTATTAAAAACATTCTGTCAACTCTGAATGTAACTTTTGTCCCTATTTTTCTCTCACCTTTATAGCGTCCCCTTCATAAAGTCAGAAGTGTGTGCCAAACAATCCGTACCTTGAAATCTGGAATATAAGGGACATATTTGCAGCACTCTCAAGCAATCATTAATTACCTTTTCGTCATTTCATTTTAGGTATCATAATAAGTTACAGCTCTGCCAATTATCGGTGGCAGACTTCACATCATTACTTTTTGTACTAAAACTTTAACTTTATATAGGAATTTGAGAGATAGAGCTCTATTTTCGGCTCCCTTAATTTTTTATTATTTACATCGATGTATCAGGAAATGTATAATGTACGTGTAGGTATGTTTATCCACAAATACATACAATTTTACTTTTTTACAATTTTTACAATTTTTACAATTTCACATTTTTAACTATACATATACTAATTGTAAGGTTTTGATTAAAATAAAAAGTTCTACTTTAGAATAAAATTTTACATGTATTCACGGGGGCTGCAGATCTTTGTACGTCCCATTAACAGTCTCTCGCAACTGCGGGAAGCTTAAACCGTTGTCCGCGATACTATCCCCGAGTATTACCGGCCAATGTTAGAGGCTAATGTGCCTGTACGTTGTTTTAGAACTGCCTCTAAGATCTCAGACGAGATTTAACGCTTGTTAATATTGGTGGCAGTAGACCAGCCCCCATCATAACTACAGATCAGTTTAATATTCCACTGCCTAATCGCTTAGATATTTTTAATATCTTATTCGTTTACATAAATTTTTAGGTAAATTTTAATGGTATCCTGCTAGGGAGAATCATTTGCCCAATATTGTTACTAGCATCGTGACAACCAATGCACTCCAGCCTGGTTTTGTTGGATACGTCCATGCATGTTTGCGTTTCGGTTGCAAATTCAATATTTTCTTATAATATTTGCGTTTATATTTTTATTAACATAGCACCAATTCTTAAATGTTAAGGATTCCGCCATAAAATGTTAAACAAGGCTAACAAACGTTTAGTTATGTTTTTATCTAATTTGCTCCTTGCTTGTATTTCTATTATGAGTCTTTGTCGTTGTCGTTGTTGTTGTTTTAAAGTTTAAACAATATGTCGGAGTATTAATTGTGTTTATCTCTTCCAGGGCCTACATTTCATCACCGTACACAGACAAGAACATACGAATGTTGTAAACGCATCACATCGCACTCACCATTTAAGCACAAAATCATTAAGAATAAAAAATTTCCAGCTACTTAAATTATATAAATGTTTATGGAATATAATTATATTTCCAAGTACAACTCTTATGTACTCCACTATATATACAATGTATAGGCTTTTTTACAAATATTTATTTATAAATGTAACATTATAATTAGCTGTAAGTGTAACGAAGCGTAACGGTTCTTACCCCTTTCGAAAATACATTGTTAAGATTTTTCCTCTACTCCCCGCTTTGTGTCAAGTATATTGGCGATAAAATAAATATTGTTAGATTAGTTTAGATATCGCTAGAGCCCACCTTGTAGAAATTTTTGATATGGCATCATTCGTTACCATTTTAAAATGAACCATAACTATGAAGTCTGTGACGTTAGCCAAAGTATGAGCATCGAGGATATGAAAACTATTGTCGCTACCTCATTTCCACTACAACACGCAGTGTATGTTGAAAGTTACCAGTTAATAAAGTCTTATTGTCTCTGTTATTATTATATTTGTTTCTATGATTATTATATTTATCGATCTACAGCTCCTGTGAGGAACTCAAAATCAATGTATACTTATTATAGTTTATAAGTGCTTGTACGCACAAAATCAATCTGTGTTGCCAGTAAATGCAATGAATTAACTTATAATAATGTCACCAGCGCTTGAAGCTTGAAATGTTGAAAATTCTAGATAGTAGTTACGCGAGATGGCATCACTTATAAGTGACTAGTAATATATTATAATCCCTAAGTTCTTGTATGCAAGGTTCTGTTTTCTGTGTGTGACTGGCGTGTACAGGTAAACGTCCATTTTGATGGCAAGGCTAAATTATAGTGCCTAACATTTTAAAATATGTGCATTTTTCTATGCCATTGAAAAGCGAGTGTTGTCAGAAATTGGACATGCCTTTTAAAAACACAAGTACATTTGCTACAAGTACTTTGCGGACTTCGGAATATATATGTCACTTAATCTTAAAAAATGCTGCCAGTTGAGAAACAAAAGAACATGGTATATTGTGAAATTATATTTATGAACTGTGAAATTATATTTACGCCCAAGAAAATAATATATATGAAAAGCGTAAAAAATATTTGTTCATACAAGTTCAAAATGTCCAAAAAACGGGAGCAAAAATGCAGAAAAAATATAATTTTCCTGAAGTACACGAATATTACTTTGAATAGGAAACGAAATTGATAACTAAATAGAATGTCAGTCCTCATCACATACAAATAATTTTATTAAAAGGGAAATCATATATAATGAAAT
>DWDV01002408.1:0-11644 GCA_018245615.1 Mimoniades ocyalus
AATTATAAAATTGAAATATTTGGCACAAACTACAGAAAAGGTACAGATGGAAGTGGCAGACCCAGTGGAGGAGAATAAATTCGAAGACTTCTTTCAAAAAAACTGACCAGGTTCAAAGTATCTTTACTATAAGAGTATGCACGAATAATTCGATAAAGATAAAAGAGGAAATTGATGACAAAGCATACATATGTAAACATGTATACATATATTTATTGTAAAAAATAATAAATATAAAAATATTTATTGTTAAAAATTTAATTGTATTATTGTTAAAAAATTTTTGCTTGAACACTCGCTGAGCGTGATGTAGTAAGTGCAAAAGCATTGATATTATCGTAGGCTCTAATCGCCGACATCGTTTGGTACACTCATAAAACGCAATCAACATTCAGCAGAGCCCGAGCGGTTAATTTGTGGCAACACTGAATGCCGTCGCACAGAATGCCCACGTAATGTCACCACCAATAAACAGTTGGCCGCGCCCTCCATTATATTCAGATGAGACGAGATACCATCATGCGAGTGGTCTTATTTATTTTTTAACATCCCACGCGCACTAGAGTGAGCTGTTTCGATCGACGATTTCACTGTAAAGACGAACTATAAATCTTTTATTGTTAATACATACTTTTAGCGTTCTCGGCCTCCTTTTCCAGATGCAGTACTGCTGTCGTCACTCTTTCTCAGTTAAACGCTTCGGTTTAAAGGTATTCTGTTAGGGTTACGAGCTGCGAGCGTTTTGCACACGAAATGCATAAATCAATTTATACGTGATACATTTAAATTATAGTTGCTCATTACGTTTTCATTGTTAAACAGAGGATGACGACAGTGATGACGCTTTCCCACTTTGGAATCAGCTTTAGCATCGTAATATCAATCAACGAATGGCATACGTCATTTCAATTCTCTCAGCACTGAATGATGCCTAGTCACGCCGCGCTCTTCATGTTAAGAAGGTACCCTGCCGTATGTATGAGTCGAGTGTTTTATTCACTTGCGAGATTGTACCGTCTCGATTACGAGAACAAGAAATATTTTATTCATATTGCTATCTGTCCTATTGAACTTTGTGTTGTCGGCGCGTGTGAGGCACGTGTCGCGGCTGACACATGGCAAATGTGCCGAGGCCAAAGTTTGGGGTGTGCGAGGGGTTTTACTTATTGCTAATAATTACCTGTTACGTTATTACTTTATGTATTGATGACAATCCTTTTATCTTTGATATAATATTGAATGATATTAATATGAAATGTCATTTATGGAAACATAATAAGGCCTATTTCATATAGGTAATCAAACGTTACATAACCTAAACGAAACATTTAATAATCTGTTGAACAGCACTAAAACGGCGTGTCGTAGCACGTAATTGCGGAATATACTGGTGCCCAATAGTGGGAAGTAAAAATGGTTGAACATAAATACCTACTTTCATAATAATAAAAAAAAAATATTGTGTATTTTTACATGCTTTAAACGCTTATTATTATTGTAAGTAATTCTGATAGGTTTACCATATTGTACGCGTATGTGAAAATCTAAATGATGTTCATTTAGGTATATCATCTGCATAACATATTATCAAAAATAATGATTGGGACGGGGGACATTCTATGTTACGGAATTATCTTTTGGTTAAACGTAGAATTATAAAATGTGTATATTTTAAAACTTAATCCCATCTCAACCACAAATTTATTACAGTTTGCCATTTTTACAAATAAATGATATGATACCGTTACATTCAATCGAATAATAATGATTAATATGGAGTCAATAATTGTTTTCATCATCCGTTAGACTCTAGAGAGAGAGAAGGAAAAAGGTTAAAGCCATACTTACCATGATCAAAAAGTACGAATGAACAGCCCTCACGTCAACCGGTTAAAAAATGTTAATTGTAGTTATATTTATACCGAGAAACGGATGTAATGAATTAAATCTGTATTCGAGCCCCAGATCACCTGAGTTTAAAAAATAAAGTATAAAAAATTGTTTAGTATAAAAAATTGTTTAAAAAATATGGTAGAGTGGTTGTAAGCGTGACTGCTGATTGACAGATCCTAGGTTCGACTCCCAGGGTGGGTGATACTGCTAATGGAGTTTATAGCTTCGATTTTCTAGAGTTGGCTGGAAGCCCAGATTTGTGCCATTTGGTACTCGTAGGTCGTAAACGAAACTGGTGTAAGCCCAGCGCCAACGCCGGGCTTAGGCGCCTCTTAGTATTCCCAGGTATCTCTGCATGGTATTGGCGAAAGTACCTAGTCTTTCTCCGCTCGACACGGAGAATTGTTGCCACATCTTTTATCCTTCCTTATTAGATATCCACAAAGTGTGAGCGATTGATTTCGTCAACAATGGGTTCGAACCCCGGGTCGAGGCAAAATACTACATATTTGAAATTCCTAGAAGTAGCTCGGTGTCTAAAATTGTGTTCGGTTATGACAATAGGTTCAACCAATATTCCATGGAACGTATTACGTAACAGGTGTACGTGGGAGTAATACACTCATTAGCAAACGTCTTTAGGTTAATACAGGCGTGATGTTATATTTATGTTTAATTAAGGACACCCCGTTGTTGGCGCTATGTACGTAAAGCAAGCGATTGAAACCGTCAATAAACGTACTGTCGACGTGAGTCATCAACGCGGCGCCGCCCGGTGGGGATCGATTACGTCGCGCCCGCTTGTTGATGCCACGATTACAATCGTCACCTAGTCATTGCAGTCCAAAGGCGCCTTTCCTACCCGGGAAAAGTTCTCCCTCGGTATGGGAAAAATCGGAATGGAACGGTAGAGACCGATTTGATGGTTGATGATAATAATGATAGAAACTAATATTTGAGGACATAACATGTATTTTTATGAAGGTAATGTATTTTTGTTAAGGTATGTAATAGGTACACTTCTCCAATTCATCATCGTCATGAAAGGCTACGATTCTACAATTATACGTTTCACCACGAAATAGGGGGTGTGCGCCTATTGTCACAATAATAATAATGCTCATGTTACAGAATATTATTTATGTACATAAATAATTTTAAATCAAATGAAGTAATATATATTTGTATTTAATACACAGTAAAATGAGTAAATTTTAAATTTAAATTAGTAAGTGTAAATTTAAATTAGTAAGTGTAAATTTAAATTAGTAAATTTTAAAGTAAAAAAGTTAGTAAATTTTGTATAACTTTCTTTTAATATTATTAATAATCAAGTTTACTATGTCCACCTAACAAGGTTATGCAAAATCAGGGTAAGAATTTACTATAACATTATTAAGCCACAATTTTTGCACTAAATCTAATACATGTTCGCAAGTATGTATGTTAGGTTTAATTTGACGTTATCAAATCATTTTGACTCAATTACAGTATTGAGTATTATGTATTATTATAATCCTTATTTGTTAATTACGACAAGAAAGGTTATTCGACATGTCCGATATCCCGAAATCGAATTTAACATCGGTTTCAATGCGACATCTATCTATTAACATAGCGTACCCCTCAGCATTAATTGCATTTACTGCATGGCTCTGATTAATGTGCGTTCGTGGATCGTGCGAACACTTTCCGCATGTGTCTATATATTTCAGAGAGAGTAACTGCCTTTCGGATTGCATTTGATACATACGATGCCGGCCGGCAAATGGACCCTCTCGCAATTTCTCATCTGGTCCCAGTTATTCTACCACCGATGCTTCACAGCGCGTAATTTTGAATAATCTCTCTTTCGCAGTTCGTTTTATGCCTTTGTTCGTTTGGTTTTTTTTTTAAATTTTCAATTTCGTCCTGAACAAAACCTCCGCGGTAATTGCAGACTCTGCTGGCAATAAAGCCTCCTCCAGAAAAGGATATGACTCTTTAATTTCTTTTCGTATTTTCTTTTGATTTCTTGATTCTCGTTCGGTTCGATTTTTGAAAATGGAATGTTAATCGTGGCTGCCGTCCGATCGTTTCAGTATTATACGAAGTTTAAGGTACATGTTGCATGTACTCGTAGAAGACAAAGAATGAATTGTTTACGTACCACACTCGCTAGCGTGGAATATTTCATTACTCGGCCATAAATAGGTAGCAATTGGTTCATTTTCTTGGAACAGAAGCCTCTTAACAAATGTCGCGGCTCCCGTGCAACCGACGTCAGGTGTCTCGCATCAATAATACTCGTTTCTCTACAATTACCACTTTTCATATGCAAATCGCCTACGCCCGACATCCATTGAATAATTTAGGTAAAATTATTTTTAAATGGGCACCTCGCTTTTAACGGCGTCGACCTTCCAGTATCATTGCTTTTTGACATCTAAAAATATCATCGGGACAAAAACTTGGCCGCTGTCGTTATAGAATTATACATATATACATGCACTCGTGCGTTTTGGTGACGTTGTGTTATCGTCGTAATTACTGAGCGGCAAAAATTACTTTGATACGACTTCATTAGACGAAAATCATGCGTATCACTTACATGTATACAGCTACGAGTACTGTATGATATTTCAATTTCCACTTCGTTACAATCTATTGATATCACTTACGTCATTACACAGATCATGCCGGTCCATGACCGAACGTGATCCGGCGAACGAGTGAAGTAACGATGTCGAAACGATCGAAAATCATCTTACGCTTAAATCACTTTTAATGAATCGTGTTCAATTCACGCGAGGGAAAAAAGAAACAGTCTCGATCGTTAGCGAATTGTGTTGATATTAAAAATCATTAGACAAGCATGACTAATAAGCCTAACGGGATCTATGCATTGTCTGTACGATGTTAGAATACGTAAAAGTTATATTACTTTATACTACGCGGTGGTATTGTGCGCCGT
Source organism: Mimoniades ocyalus (assembly GCA_018245615.1). Classification (NCBI taxonomy): domain Eukaryota; kingdom Metazoa; phylum Arthropoda; class Insecta; order Lepidoptera; family Hesperiidae; genus Mimoniades; species Mimoniades ocyalus. The sequence continues at coordinate 4,847 of DWDV01002408.1, forward strand.
TGTCACATTTTAACGACCGCGTTGACGTTTCGTAGGATGTAATTGTAGTAAACGAGGAATTGTACTGCCAAGATGTGGCTACAACTATTGTAACTCGCTCTACTCGCTTTCCTTTTACGCTAGTAACATCAACGTATTCCATCGCTTATATTATTTGTGAGCTATCACGGTGATGATATATTCTCAGATTGGCTTCAGACGGAACAATACTGTACACGCTATGTACGGCCAATGTCACCTTCCTTCATCGTACGCCGACAATGCACGTACAATTTCATCACCGTCGTCATATATATGTATATTCGAAATGAAGACACGCGTGCACATGTTCGACAACATTACCATTTATTATTGTGTCGGCGCGGAGCTTTCGTTTCGGCCGCTTGCCGTGCCTTAAACAACGGGCGATTATCGATGCGCGCATTGTTTCGCGACGTTTGGCATGTGCGCTCGGTCGCCGCGCGACACGCGGGGCATACAATGGAGTCAGTTGGAGCACGTGCTGCGGGGCCGGATCGATCGCAGCCGCTCGACGCCAGGTGACGTCCACTCCGCGCCGATTAGCATGAGCGCGAGTGCGTGCGCCTCGCGATCTTTATCAATTTGTCCCAACTGCGGCTCGCGGGTCGATCTCTCGCCATTGTCTTGTCCATCTATCCACCCGGCTAGCTCGTTTTGTCTCGCGACTCCTACGTTTTCGATCTGATTGATTCCGTTCCGGCGAGATAAAATCTCTCGATAATTGCATCGCTAAAATTTTTTTTTACGAAGACACCGTTTAGACGAGCAGCCCTATCCACCCGCGTGCCTTTTAATCAGAATAATGAGACGGGTGCGAGCGCGCTGCCTCCGCATAAATCTGCGATAATGGTGCGGAGCGTGAGAGAGCACGGTCGTGCCACGTTAGTTTACGTAATAAGTGGATGCCGCGAAATGAGTCAGTCCCGTCGCTGCTATCCGTGATGTGATGTTCATGAAGCCCAATTCATGCCCCGTAACCACCATAAGCGGTGGTCTTCCCATTTACACTCTGCACCCAATTTGCACCGACGGCCATGTTGTATGACTCTATTCGCTGATTGCATAATATGCGGTCTGGCCGTTGATCCGTCCACACTAGTCTCTACTCGTAAACGATCGAAGCTATTTCCTCGTCATCAGCATTGATCCTAATACACTGTACACGATTCGCTCGCGGGCTCTTAACACGACTGTTACATCGACTACTAAACGGCTAATTTTCATTCACCACAGAAATGGATAGGCGCGTGAAGTCGTAGTTATTATGGCGAGTTGAAACATGGAGTCAGAATATTAGTGCGTACGTTATCGGTGGGATTTTAAAAACGAGCTATATCCTATCGCGTGCTGGAATACAAACGACCAAGTATTTGACTTGTGTAGATATATTAATTTTAATATGAATCTCCTTGTGATTGGAACGAGTTTTATCAGTCATGCGACGCGTCTCGCGCGACTCTGTAACAAAGCATCGGCGATAGCTAATTGGCATCCCGTCCGATGTCCGCTTGACGTGTGATTACGAATTGAATGGGCTATACGAGATTGTAGAAATAGAAACCGCCACAGCTCAAACCTGACGATCGTTATCCGTTGATTTAACGCAGTAGAAAACTTGTATTCCCTATGATTCATGTTTAATGCGTGTGTGTGTGTGTGTGTGTCTACCTTTTGCTGCCTTATTACAGATTACCAAAACGGGGCACAATTTATTGTTGCAGGTATTTTCACGGTGATGTGCTACAATGTACTCTGCGACAAATATGCGACGAGACAGATGTACGGCTACTGTCCCAGTTGGGCGCTCGAGTGGGACTACAGAAAGAAGGGCATTCTGGACGAAATCAGACACTACTCCGCGGATATAATTAGCTTACAGGTACATTTATTTTGTATCTTCTTTTTTTACTATTTAGCCTAGCAAACAGGCAGATGGGCGGCACGATCACCATCACAATCGTCTGTAAATATTTGTAACCAAGAAGTGACTTTGAAGGAGGCCTTTCTTAAAGACACCCGTTTTATAGTGCTCAGGGAAAACTTCAAATAAGCACTCATTTTACATTTTACACGTGCGCGATATAATGAGTTTCCAAAACGAAACATGGAGGACCGACCGACACGAGTCCTATTGATGTGGACAAAACCTTAATCTTCGGCGAATAGTACGATGTTCGCATTAAATATTTATATTATTCATTCGAACATGGGTAGCAATTATTCTTCCAATTTCAAAACCGTAGGAAGCTATGACACTTCCTTAATAGCAAAATATAACGATGCGTGCAACGAGTCGATTCTCCATTGAGATTTTGAATGCGATCCACGCGTTCGTCATTATTAATACTCTATTCGCTGTAAATAGTAGCACGTACGTAGGTGAGCCGCGTGCGAAACTATTATATGTTACATTCACAAAGCCTATATTAAAGTTCAAGTAAAATATGTATCAAAACTATTTGTTTACTGAAATGTTCACATAACGTGGTGACGAAACCGAAGATTGGAAGCTCAAATGCCAGATGCCTAATTTTATCGTTGATCGGCATCACTCCGATGTGCATGTAATCGTCGAAAGCAACACGTAATAACAGATTGGTATTTGAAAGATCGTCCCAAAGGGTGGATTGCTACCCAATCTATCGATTTACAACGACTTATCGTCGATTTCGACGATTGTACGTAGATATGATTTATAAAAAATTTGCAATTTATAAAAAATTGGAAAACACATACAAAAACACGCTAAATAGAATCCATTATCTATGTATAATACCACTGCTGCTAAGTTGACTTTCTAGTTTGTTTACACAAATTAAACTTAGTCTTAGAATGCTGGTCAAAGTTGGTCACAGCTGACCATGGATGGCAGCGGTTGCCACTTGTGACTGCTTTCCGCTCGATAGTTACATAAAAAAAAATGACACGCCACATGAAAACTCGAAACCCGAAAACAATATACTGGAAGTTTCATTGTAAAATAATCGAAAATAATAGTATCATTAAGCAATCCCCGCTTTCAAAGTTGCAACCGATCGTTATCTAAAGTACGCGCGTGAGGTCCGCAGCGGAAGATGTATTTGCACGTAACTGACCATTACCTATCCAGTAAACACTCCATTAATCTAAAAGATAGAACATGTAGAGTTCGCGGAGCGAGCGGCGAGCGGTATCGGCACCGCACGTACCCGCACCGCACTTACCCGCACCGCACTTTCCCGCCCCGCACGTACCCGCGCCACAATTGTATCCCATTAAATAATCTGTCAATGTCGCTCGCTCGGCGCGCTGTGTGATGTGCCCTCGAGGGGCGTGCGAGAGACGTTTAGCTGAATGGCGCCACCGCCATGCCATCGATCACGGGGCCACTCGGAAGAGAAGACCATTGTACAGAGAGAGAGACGCCGTCGTTAGTGCGCTCGCTGCGGCTGCTTTGTTTTGTTTTTTTTTCTTTATCCAATTGCTTTCAATTGTGCCATTTACATCCTCGACAAATGCAATGTTACGGCATCGTGTTATTGACCTTGTGTTAGTTACAAAACAACTTAACGTAACATCACGCTTGTATTTCCCAGATACATGTAATCATTATTGACTAAAACACTTTGATGACTATATTTTTTCTGATTTTGTCCATTTCAATATGTGTGCTTTTCTTTCTGTATTCTAGGAGGTAGAAACGGACCAGTTTTACAATTTCTTCTTGCCGGAGCTGAAACAGGACGGATACGATGGCATTTTCTCGCCTAAATCTCGCGCGAAAACAATGTCCGAGTCGGAGAGGAAGTACGTCGACGGATGTGCAATTTTCTTCAGATCTGCCAAGTAAGATATTCAATGTTATAGGCCGGAAAAAAAACGTTATAATGTTCCTGTTGTTACAAGAAAACAGTGTTACAAGGGATGTATTATATTATATCAGGATTAAACTCCAAGAGTACATATTTATGTTTTAGTTCACTTTTGTAAGAACCACATGTTATTATGAAATTTACCTATTTCCACTACAAACATCTAGCGAACTTAACACGCCATCCCGGCACAGAGTTAGAAAACACTGAAGATAAAGCAAAAATGCATAAATTTTAGATTCGCATTAGTAAAGGAACACTTAATCGAGTTCAACCAGCTGGCGATGGCGAACAGCGAGGGATCCGACAACATGCTGAATCGAGTCATGCCCAAAGACAACATCGGCCTGGCTGCCCTCTTGAAGACCAAGGAGGCAGCGTGGGAGAACGGTAAGTCAGGTGAACATCTTTTTTTTTTTTTACTATTTTTACTCTCATCTATATCTCTTCACAAAATTAAATTTCATTAGCTTTAGTATTTCACTTCTTTGCGTAAAATGCACAGTTACTAAAATTTAGCAGTAGCGTTAAAAGAAGTATAGTAGCGGTAAAGGTAGTATGTAGATATATTCTCAATTTGGTTTGGTGTATTTTACTTATTTCGAATGTGTAAACCCAAGTAAAAAGGTTGTAAATCGATATGTTTGAGAATAAAATTTAGAGATATAAAATGTCAGCTACGAGTTGAAATTTTCACCGTTACCATCATCCACTGCTGGACATAACCGACCTCTCCAGTATCACGCCAATGAGTCGAAATAGTTATGAATAATTTACTAGTACATCAAGGGACCATTAAAACAATAAAAGTATCGTGTTGTACAACTTTTTTTAGGTTATGTATTTAATATTGATAAATAATATGTAATAACATGTTTTCATTTTTTACAGATTCAAAGATCCATTCACAAATAATACAGCAGTTCGTTTTTGCTTCATCCTAGTCGCATGTACCTTTTTGGCATAAGATTACGTTTTGTGATTTGTCGATCAACGTGCAAGTGATTTGTTTATCGACGGGTCGACGGATGGATCGACCGACGTGTGAACATCGTCTTAAGCAATTTGTAGTACAATATAATAGAGTAGTTTGTACACGCCGGGATCTTGCGGATTTAGTATCCTCATCATCACGACCTCCGTCATCATCGAGCCATTTAACATTCCACTGCGGACACAGGTCTTTATGAAAAGCGTATTTTTCTGTTTTTCGACTGCCTCGTTGGTCGAGTGATTTTAAAGCGCGACGCCGATTGATAGTTCCTGGGTTCGATTCCCGAGTCGATACTATTGGATTTTTCTAATTTAGATTTTGCTTTTACAGGCCAATGATAATAATGTGTCAATATAAAAAGATCATAAATTCATTCTATTGATCTGTTAAGATATATGTAAATAATCAACTGCCAGTTTTAATTAATATAAATTGTAAATGTAGTCCCTGTGTTTACGAAGCGAAATCCTCAAGGTTACATTTTGATCTCCGCAGGCGTGCCCACGGAGACGACGGTGCTGGCGCAGCCGATACTGGTGTGCACGGCACACATCCACTGGGATCCGGAGTTCTGCGACGTGAAGCTCATCCAGACGATGATGCTGAGCAACGAGCTGCGCAGCATCCTGGACGACTCGGCGCGCACGCTGCGGCTCAGCGGCCAGCGCGACAACGTGCAGCTGCTGCTGTGCGGCGACTTCAACTCGCTGCCCGACAGCGGTGAGCGCGAATGTTCGACGACGTCCGCCCTTACACCTCATTGTGACCAGATAAATATTTAAAACAGTATGAAAATTAAAAAACGTTCAATTGCAAAAGGTGGAATTTTTTAAAATGACTAAATTGGATGTAAAATAATTATCACTACTTATCTATTACGAAAAATGTTAATATTACAGAATTGTCATATTTTATTAATTCCCTTTGCTTACTTACACAACGATTAATTTAATTTATTCATTTGTTTATTATGCAATAGTTGCAATATCAACATGTACAGATGTAAATATTCCAGGTTCATTTCTCTACAGTGTTTATAGGGACTAAACGTAGATACACAATATATTATGTTCCGGGACAGTACTGCAGAATGTGGGCAGTGGTAATTTTATACGTTCCGTGGCTGTCGCAGGCGTGATCGAGTTCCTGTCGGCGGGGCGCGTGCCGGCCGAACACCGCGACTTCAAGGAGCTGGGCTACGCCGCGTCGCTGCGCCGCATGCCCGGCTCCGAGCACGAGTTCACGCACAACTTCAAGCTGGCCTCCGCCTACAGCGAGGACATCATGCCCTACACCAACTACACGTGAGTACACTACACACTCCGCGACCGATGCGGCCGGCGCACCGCGCCACTCCTAGAGCTACTCGCTTCTGCACACGAAACGTGTAGCGCCATCTGTTGTTAGACACGAGAAAATCAATTTTTATTGTCAATTAATATCATTACAGTTTCGACTTCAAGGGCATCATAGACTACATATTCTACAGCAAACAGACAATGACGCCGCTCGGGCTCCTCGGTCCGCTGTCTCAGGACTGGTTCCGGGAACATAAAGTTGTAGGGTGTCCGCATCCTCACATACCTTCAGGTACGGATAGTTTTATATATGGTAAGCTTGCCAAGTTTATTATTTGAGAGTTATTAATGTTGATGTTATATCAAGATGTATATTCGTTTTAATATTTAAATGCCAATGTAATTTGTTGCATTTATTAAAAATCTTAATTCAGTCTCATGACACCCTGTCGTCGGTCATATCGAAGTGAGTGAATAGAGTGTTTGCGCGGTGCGCCCGCAGACCACTTCCCGCTGCTGGTGGAGCTGGAGATGTGCCCGCAGGCCGGCGCCGCCTCCAACGGGCTCATCGGGCGCAGGTAGCACGCGCCGCCCGCGCCCCGCGCCCGGCCCCGCGCCCCGCGCCCCCCGCGCC
>DWDV01002409.1:0-11644 GCA_018245615.1 Mimoniades ocyalus
ACGTAAGGTTAATGCAACGTAGGAGTGTTCTACACTCCTCTGCCTACATCTTCGGGGATTACAGGCGCGAACTTACGATTTTTTCACCTCAAGGGTGTAACAAACGAGTCTGAACAGAGTAGTCTAAGCTGCCGTTATTACCTAAAGACATCTGCAATAGGACTCTACGGATATGATAATTGGTGTCAGCATTCGTTGTTAATAATTCCGAGTTTAGCCGGTATTAAAGCTTTACAGAACTGTGGAAATTAGCACTATTCATGTACTATGTCCAGCTGATATTTATTAGTATTGGTCCTAGTTCAGGTTGAGTACGGACATATTTTTAGTCTCGAGGATTGAAGTGATCATCTCTAGTATAAACATGATCATTATCAGCCTCTCGTAAGTCCACTGTTGGACATAGGCCGCCCATAGATCTCATTTCGATTTTATTCTTAAAATGAATAATCGAATTAAGATTGTTTATTATGATTAAATGAAATATGACTCGATATTCTCGTCTTTCATCCCGACGGTTTGAGTGCTTCGGCGTCTATTTCCGTTTGCGGTTTTGTCTAGGTGTATTAGTAACGTTGTTACGTTACGTTGTTACGTTATCCTATTACAGAAGAATTACTGTCAGGGAGGTCAGTATTTCGTACCGCTGTTCAGTAACTGAAATTATACGAAATAAAAATTTTAATACAACGAGAGGTTATTGTTATTTCTTAGTTACTTTTATAAACTTACGGGGACAATTAACAATGTTTTCTATCATTATAAAATTTTAATTTTCATATCTTATTATACAAGGCGATAGCTTTACTAACTGGATACTTAGTTCAAACATATTATCCATGTTGGTTAATACTATTAAATACTTGTTTAAATCTTTAGACATCGTCTTACTTTTGGTGTGAAGAGAAACAATTCGACTATTACCAGATTTTCTTGAACGTGTATAATTATTATGGCTCTTATTAAAGTGTACTATGGGAATGAGGCGATGTTGAATGGAAAGCGGGATGTATCAGAAGAAGTGGCTGATTTGTTGACAAAAAGCATGAGCGCCCTCGAGGACGCCACGACGGTCAGCAGAAGCGATGAATACGAGGTTATCAGCGTGAAGCCTACATTACCGCCGCGGCCTTGCATACCGAGGTAACGTCATAGATAAAATTTAAATAAACCAATTGGGCTGTACTATTTGCGGTCTACTCACAATCAGCATTGGTTATATTGGTCAAGTCAGATTTGAATAGTATTCGGCCTGTTACCAGCTATTTCTACAATTCACTATATTATTATAAGGAGCAGCAACAAGAATTACATAAGTTCATTTTTCTTGCAGAGGTCACCCACTGTCAACAGAGAAATGGGAGGGATTGCAAGACACAGAGGGGAGAGTGACTGAAGTTGAAGGTGTGAAACAACTCATATTCAGAGGTGTGAGTGTCTTGAATTTTGAATACATTAGATATAGGTATTCAATATATCGGTAAACATATTGACCTAATTCTTTTACAATTCATTCATCCCTTGGCTATAGGCTCACCCCTTATTCCACAGTGAACGTAAAACTAACTGATGAACCATAGGAGTGTATTAGATTTCTCTGGCTACCCTTACGGGGATTACAAGTGTGATGTTGTGTTTAGTCCTTTCAACCCTTATCTCACTTCTTAAAACATTTACAGAAGTTATTTACAACCACTCTACGCCTATTTCTACAATGATCCACTTTATGGTAAAACAATAACTATATTTTGGTTTGAAGGAACAGTGAGGCTTCCGGTTCATTTGTTCACTAGAGGTGTCCATCTTAGCTCATAGAAGTAGAAACGTATCTGTGACCAGCCTCAAAAAGAACAAACACTAATTATATCTGACTGTATTCATACTAGCGAATAATAATGTTACAAATACATATTTAGATGTGAAGTTTTCTTGTCAATATTTTTCAGTACTGCCTTCAAGCGCTAATTAATCTCTGCATTCATCTAGTTTATTCATATATTAGTGATGCCTAAACTAACAGCCAACCTAAATACTGCTACTTATGTTGGTGATCCATTAAATAAATAAATAAACAGGCCAGTGGAATATCTACACATAAATATGTTAAATCTACAGGGTATCGCTCACTCAATACGGCACTCTGTATGGAAATATCTGCTTGACTACTATCCGTGGAACATGAGCCATAGTCAGCTTCGGGCTCACCAAAAGCGAAAAACGGAGGAGTACTTTTCCATGAAACTTCAGTGGCGATCCATGACCGAAGGCCAGGAGTCTCGCTTTTCGGAGTATAGAGACAGAAAGAGTTTAGTGGAGAAAGATGTCAATAGAACCGATAGGACTCATCCGTTCTACGCCGGAGACAACAATCCCAACTTGGTTGTTCTACAGGATATTCTGATGACGTATGTCATGTATAACTTTGATCTGGGATACGTTCAAGGGATGAGTGACGTTTTGGCGCCGCTGTTGCTGTTGTTGGGGAACGAAGTGGACAGTTTCTGGTGTTTCGTTGGGTTTATGGAGAGAATTGTGAGTATTCTGAAATCTGTTTGTTATAGGCAGTGTTTGTTTCTACATTCCTCTGCCTACCTCTTCGGGGATTACGGGCGTGATGTTGCTTGTTTATTTTTTTTTTCTTAAATATTGCATCTGTAAATGTATGGTTTAGACGGCAGTGTAAGACGCAAAATATTTGTTAATAAGAATGTTTATATTAATGGAAACTTACATCATATACTGTTATTTAAACTGAAGGTTGAATTATGATATGTGGTGGAGCCTGGCTTTGGAAAGGTTGAGACCAAAATGTAGTACTATAATTCGGCCTTATTTATTTTTTTATTAATATATTATGTGTAACAAATGGTCTTTGTACTTGTATGTAAAACGTAAAAAAATTGTATCAAGTATTGAATTAATATTTATGCAAACTAAATTTATTTTGTTATATCCAGGCACCGAACTTTGATATGGACCAGGCGGGGATGAAGCAACAGTTGCTCCACCTGCAGCAGCTGTTAACCTTTGCGAGCCCTGAACTGGCGCGCCACCTGGCGGCCAAGGATTCTGGCAACATGTATTTCTGCTTCCGTTGGCTTCTCGTCTGGTTTAAGCGCGAGTTCTCCTTCAGGGACATTATGAGGTTACAATTATTTTTTGTTTGATTTGCTAAGATAATTAAAGGTTAAAAGTAGCGATGTTGTTGCAGTTAGCGAAATGCGCTACTGAATCGGTACAAAAAGTCGCCGTGGGCAACCTCCCTTAATAAATCACTGTGATGGTGTTTAAGAAATCTGTAGGATTTGTTCCATTTATGTATATAAGTTCTATATTTTATTACTGACAATGAAATAAAAAAAATATTGTAGGTTATGGGAAGTATTGTGGACAGGACTGCCATGTGCTAACTTCCATTTACTGATATGTGTAGCAATACTTGATGCAGAGAAGGATGTTCTCATCAGCAAAGACTATGGTTTCACTGAAATATTAAAGGTGAGTAATGTGATAAAAAATATTAGTTCTTTATGAGGTGATGATTGATTACGTCCGTGTGATATTTATTGGCTTGTGATAGTGTAGAAGTTCTCTGCTACTTAATTGTAGTAGCGAGGTCAACATATGTCCTCTACACTTTTATTCTTAGAGGAGACCCGTGTGCAACAGTGGAATGATACAAGAGGGTCACATAAAAAAATCAACAGTGTTATATTTACTAGAGCAAAATGTAGTTCTGTATAAACAAGTTTATTTATAGTCTTTATATATTTCAATATTTGTAACTTTTAAATAGTGAACAAATTCTTGTTTTTTTCCTAAAAACAGTTTTTTTTTTTCTGAATGTTTTAATTTTTCTTTTTTCAGCATGTAAACGACTTATCGATGTGCCTTGATGTTGACAAAATTCTGAGCACAGCTGAAGGAATATATCATCAAGTAGTATCTGCACCACACCTTACTGATCAGATACGAATCATTCTTGGCCTTCCCACTGTTGGACCAACTGTAACAGAACCTGAACCGACTCCCTCCACTAGTGTACAAGTTAATGGTACGGATAACGAACACACAGATGTCAATGAAACGAATGGACAAGATATGGAAGAAGTTATGTATCAGATAGGCTTAGATATGAATTTCTGAGGCACGACATATATTGCTAACGTATGTATGTATTGTATTGTAGACATAGTTATTTGTATGTATATAACAATTTGTTGAATAAGTCATTTGTGATTTAGATGATGTTTGCATGGAAGTTTCAGGGAGTATTAACTAGATGTATTATTCAAAACTGTCCTTCGACTTAAAATACCCAACTGAATCAAATTAATGACAGTATAATATCAATTGATGGCTTTTTATTCCAAACATAATGCAAAATTTGTTCCCTGCAAAGATAGGAAATATGTATTTATTTGTCAGCCAATATATGGCTATTTCTGGTATAATGAATGTCGTTGAATGATGGGTAGAAAAAATAAATTATTAGTGTTATTATGATTCATAAGTAAGATTTCATATTGGTTAATAGTTAACAGTAAATTTGTGTTTAGTAACCTAAGATTACCAACTCGTACATGCTATTCAGCTAAAGGGACAGCGCTAAATGATGATTTAAGTATGCATGAATGCTTCAGCTTGGATTGATTGTAAGTATCATAAATGTTATATTTCTTATTTATAAAATCTCATTAGCAAAGCCTTTACTATGGTTTCTCTTTTCGTTCCTCCTAAGTGCAATAGAAATAATATAAAAAAGGGATAAAACTCTACCCGAACTAAGATCAGTCAGTGCTTGTGAAAAAGAGTGCTATGTTGTTATATATAGGACATACATTTGTTTATTTAAAAACACTGAAAAACAGTTTTTTATATTTGACATTAAATACATAATGTCCTGGTCAGCTAGACACAGAATATAAGAAACAGTAAAAAAAAAATAATATGCATGATGATTTTTTGCCATAACTATCAATTGCACCTCATTGTATGTTAGTTTATTATAAAATTTATGCATATCTGCTTGCCATTTTTGATATTGAAATTCTCGTGAGCGATCATTTGGTAATAATATAATTGTATATTTCAATGATATTTTCATTACTTACTAGTTCAAGTTGAATTAGTTCAAGTCTGAGAATTATACAGTTGAACAGTTTAACTGTATAATTCTCAGATTTTTTTATCACTTTACTATTGAACATCTATAACTGAAAGTGTGCAGTGCGCTTAAGTTAAGGAGGCGTATTCCAGTTCCGCCGTACGCTATCTTTAGCTTCTCACTAGCATGAGTTTTATTTTTAAAATAACTTAAAATATATAATTGCGTTACGATAAGCTCGTTTATATATTAAAGATTTAAGCTTTTTTAAATATATCAGATTATAATAACACGTAAGTAATAGAAAGGCATAAGTCGTAAGTTTTATCACGAGTTCAACGAGTTCAATTTATTCCAACAGAATTATTAATAAAAAAAAATGAAACGAAACAGTTCATTAATGCCTAATTTTTATTTGTCATTGTATGATTTCTATATTGTATAAAATTTGTTTATTGTGTGCATTTTTTCTGTCACATTTTATAATGAACGTTTATCTTGCAGGTAACACTCGAATATAACGGCATTGAGATATCTATTGTAACGAAAACTGTTTGGGCGCTGCTCGCCTAATGTAGATGACATTTCAATATGTCCATAGTGTATGTATAGATAATAGTGATAAATTTTATATTTTTATACATATTACACAAATTATCTTCTTATAACTGGCTTGTGCACCTTAAATTAAAAAAAAAACGTATATTTATGTATTTTTGCTCGTAACGTATTTTTGCTCGTAAAAATGTACACATACGTTTTTGTAACCGAAAATATGTTACAAGGGATATTTGTGATATGTAATGAAGAAAGCAGAAGTGAATTTCATGAAAGTTGATTTATATTGTATGTACCAAAAGTAATCTGTATTATATTATTTTATAGGGTATGTTTTACATATGTACCTATACTGTGGTTCGTAATATCGCTCACCTTAATGATCACAGCGACATCTTTTAAATAATAAATTAAACAACATGATATAGAATATTATTGTCCTGTAATTTTGTTAGTATGGGGTTACTATTTTGTACTTTGTTCTGAATTATATAAATTTTAAAGTCAAAGAAATTGTATTACCTCATTGTGCGAAAATAATAAAAAATATTTAAGTAGTGGCCAACAGTAGGAATAGAGCCTCTATGTATTAGTAACAAGTTTCATACTTTCCTATGAAAGTTCAAATAAAATTTAAAATTTATTATAAAATATAACACATGCCTTAATATTATTCCTAACATTTGTAACTGTTAGATGTTTTTAATTACTTGCATTTACTATTGTCAGTTCATGAGTGTTAAAATTTGTTATGGGTAGACATAGCAGACATTTCAATGATTATAAAAGGCGATAAGGCAAGAGTTATGTTCCTAGTGCATCCTATGGGTAGGGTGACAGTCATATTTGATATCAGGTGTAAATTTTAATTGGCTGCAATTATAATTGTGTGCCTATTCAATTCCTATTTTCTGCAAAATACTAAAGCTTTTTAATTGCTTAAAATTCACTGACAACTTGATCTTTTTAAAATATTTCTACATACTTATATAAACTTTTTTGTACTTTGAAGGAGGTTTAAACCAATGCCTGTTTTATCACCCACCGACCCAGACAATTAATTAGCAAGTCCTCAATTAAGTACTGTTCACGGTTCCTTAAGATTTTCAAAGTTTATTATTGTTATTAATTCCTTTGCGAATTTTGATTAAATGTAGTTATAGAAATATTAATAAGGTGAAGTTAATTTCGCTTCAAGACATTTCATGATGAACTGCTTGTGTTAAGATTTATATAGTTTTTTATAATAATTGGAACATTATATTGAAATTTTTTTGTGATAAACAGTTGTCCCAAATACGAATGATTGTAAGATTTATATTTAATTGTTTTTAATGTAATTGTTTAAGTTTTATGAGCTCTACAGAACAGGCGCGATTGTGTATTTGTATTCAAAGGTATACACAATTATTGATACAGTTGTCCTGTCATGCAGCATGTAGGGCTAAGTGTAATTTTGTGAGGCAATGATAATTTTTATTTTATTTTATATTAAGAGGTGTCTTCATAACAATTGCTGTTTATTTAATTCATCGATTAAACAGTGCTGATGTTGTAATTTGAATTTGTTGATTTTTAATTGAATAAAGCAATTACTTTAGAATGATTGAATTTTGTTTATCACTTACTCGTACTTTAAATCATAGTTTCTAAATCGTTTTTAATTTAGTATAATATGAAGGGGTTTGATAAGAGGTTAAAGTTATTATTAAATTTTCCCACCAGCTGTCATATAGACCACTGAGACCACTGAGACCACTGAGCTGACCATGCAGAGACCACTGAACGGCAAATATCTCTATACTTACAGACCTGTCATGTTTCTTAACGAAAGTAACTGTCAACATTTAGATCAAAATCAATCAGATCCAGGTACATTATTTTGTAATGTCTTAAATGTAATTAAATGATTTTATCAACAGATTTTATAGGTTGAGTATTTGTTATAAATATTAACCTGAAATGTTTTGATATTGGGTAAAGTTCTTGTTTCTGTAACAGTGCTCATTATGATCTGATTTTATTTTCTGTACAAAATACATGATTTTCATTTATTAAAGTGTACCACTTCAGTTTGGATCAAACTAACAAAGCATTGTGTATTTACCTTGTAATGTTGTTGTAATTTAACTTGTATTAATCACTAGGTATTTGTTTATTGTTTGTAATTATTTTGAATTTTATTAAAAATATTAGAACTCTGACGTGTGTTTTATTAAAAAAAACCTAATGTCAGTGTCTTGTAACTACAGAATTGCAGGGTATAAGGACACTGTCAAATGAATAATTTTTTAGTTCCAATGGTATAACTGACAGCACAGTTATGCAATAAGACATTTAAATTTTTTGTGGTCACTAGTTAATAAAGGCTATTTTAGTATTAAGAAATAGACAATACAAAATATATAGTAAAACAAAAACATGTTTATTAAACTTTGCACATCACTAATCATACAAATATAGCCATATAATATTCTAATAAAAAATGAGATCATATAATTTGTACTTAAAAAATAATAGTTAAAGTGATTATAGATTTAATGCATTAATTGACATTTGACTATGTGATTTGAGATGAACATTCAGACCATATCTTGTCTGATAGGACTTGTCACACATGTGACAGTGAAAATTTTTAACACCTGTGTGAGTTAAGGAGTGACGTTGCAGTTCCGATTTCGAAAAGAATCTTTTCCCGCAGCTTTCACACCCATACTTCTTCTCTTTTAAATGATTCTTGCGGACATGTGAACTACGGGCACTTGATGAGATAAATGTAGCATTGCATACTTCACATTTGTGATTTCTTGTTCTCTTATGATTCCATAGGACATGTGAGTTGAGGCTGCCAGGTACTTTGAATTTCTTAGGACAATATTTACAACTATATGGCCTTTCTTTACTGTGTATTAGCATATGTATTCGTATGTAACCTGGTGGGTATGACTTTCCACATTGATCACATTGTTGTAGCACTCTTTCTGCTTTATTCTTATCTCTATTTTGATTTGGTTGGCAAGTGTGTGTGTTCAAATCATTATGACTGTAGAAGCCTTCCCAGCAATTCTCACATAAATATGGTTTAAGGTGGAGTTTTCTATGCCTTACAAGTGATCTGAAATCTTCAAATTTTTCATTACAATAATCACAATCTCTTCCTATGGACGATTTCACTTGATGAACATTATTACAATGTTCATTCAGAGACTTTACTGAGTGGAACTCAGATTTACATTCTACACAAAATACTACATTCGATTCTCCTCTGACAACAGATGGTCTATTAACTAACCTTCTTTTATAGTATCTATTAAACTCATGGGATACTTTGTGATCAGTTTCTAAATTAAAGTCGAAATTGTCACTAGTAGAATCCACAAGGTTGAAACACTCAGCTAAAGTTTTAGCACTATTTTCTATAAGGATTTTAAAAGAGTATGTCACTGTTAAGTGGTGAACACAATTTATACAGATATTTTCAGGAAATTGGTCCTCTGGTGAAATCTGTAATTAAATATTTGCAGAAATGTAGTACCTTATTTTCAAAAATATAGTTGATTTTAATCTTGAGCAGAATATAAAGTACCTACCTTATAATTGTAAAATTTATCTAAAATATCAGATAATCGAACTCCTTGCCCGGCTATTGTAATTGTTGTTTGAATATGACGCATTTCTTTTCCGCTGCCTAAGCATGTCCTACATCGGTCTTTGTAATTCATTTGTGTAATGAAATTATATTGTTGAACTTAGTTCCGTAGTAAAATACACCAAAAATAGTATTGATTTAAATGTCAAAACAATTTTATTTGACATTGACAGTATAATGTTGACAGGGTTTAATTATAGACAATCACTTTTACCTGACTTCACTAAAAAATTAATTAATCATTCTACTATAACACCCTGTTCAACTATTGTAGTATTTATTGGCAATAAGAGCATCAATAATGACAGTTTCTTTTTTTTTTTCTCACATAATTGTATAATTTACTGCGTTTTGGTTTTGCTTATACAATATTGTTCATTTTACACTGAACTGAAGATTTTAATGTTGGAGATGCCATGATTGTCAATGTTATACAATTGTCAATTTCGAACTACGTAAATTGTGCAGTATGTTTTGTAATAATCCAGAAAATGTAAGTCATGCTAACGTATACGGCAAAAAAAATAGGAAACGGAAAAAGCATTCGTCCTACCCTCGATGTGATAAAAAAGCCAAACAGACAGAACAAAGTAATTCAAACTTTACCACCGCTATGTCTAATTGTGGGAAATGCAAGCATTCAGCCGGCACTTGGCAATTTAAACATGAAGTAGCTTTTTGGAAATCACGAGCTAAGAGTCTTGAATATGAAAACAAGATACTTCACGATGCAGTTAAAAAGCTGTATTTAAGGCATTTCGCACAACCTACTACATCTTCAGACGAAGGCACAAAATTTTTCGATTTAGATGCTTACAATTTTGAACATGAAATAGGAATTGAAGATGATAATGATGAAGAGGGTGATGAAGATGGTGAAGAAGAATATGATGAAGATGACGATGATAATTTCGAAGTTAGTGAAGAATTCATAGAGTTTTTGAAGCAAAACGCGAAATATAAGGAAGATGCCTTGAAGGAAAAAGAAGAATTGAAAGCTAAGCTTGAAGCGGAAAACAAAGAACTTGTTATGGATGATGAAAACTTAGAAAGTTCGGAAGATAAGAGAAATAGGTTCATGGATCTCTATGGTGCTGGTTGGGAAAAGATTATGGCTTTGGAAACATCATCTTTATGTCATTTTATCAATGAATGTGATAAAGAGAAACCTAAGTATTGGCCAAATATACCCCTTAACTTTAATTATTGTTGATGTCAATTAAAGGTTAGTTAAGTGTTGTACAAACATAGCTGAGAACTGTACACAAGTAAAAATAATTTCAAAATCAATAGTATGTTCCCTAGTTTTATATAAAAAAATAATTATTAATTGTGTGTCTATTGTTTCAACTTGTGTTCCTGCTCATGGTGTATTAGCAACACAAATTGTCTAAAAAAATCACATTGAATGATTAAAATCCAACTTTATATAAGTGCAACTACACTGAAACATTGAAGTCAGTAAGTAAAGTGAGCTTATAAATAAGATATTCTTTCAATAAAAACAAACTTTTATCTTTTACCCTTTGTATTATTAATATGTGAAGTGAAATGTCTCTTACTACTATACAAAGACTAATATACTATACACAGACTTCACTCCTCTGTCTTTTCACATATTCTTATGCAATGGCATAAGAAGTCTTTGTATAGTTTAATTTCACCCAGAGAAGCAGTGCACAAACCTAAACTTTATATTTCTTTAATATTTATAACGAATACTGTAAATTGAATCAAATAGAACATTCATTGTATACATTCCACAGTTAATGTCAGACATATAAAACTATTGTCAATCAGTGGTGCAGAGATAAGATTTATAGATAAGTACTCTTTGGTGTTCATGTCCATGTCACACCCATACCAGTAGTTGTCGAAGGTATTGCTCTTGAAGTTGTAGATGACTTTATTTACCTGGGGAAAATGATACAAATGTGTAAGTCCAACTATGAGAGAGTGGTTATTTGAAGAATATAACTCAATTGGGCAGTGTTCTGGAAACTACAAAGTATTTTGACATCTAACATTCCTTAGTGTCGTAAGTCAAAAATATTCGAGCGATGTGTGTTACTAGTGATGACATATGGTGCCAAGATGTGGTCCCATGACAAATTCTAAGCTGCTTAACGTGCTGTGGAGTTAGGTATGCTCGGTTTTGTTCTATGTGACAGAATCCGAAATGAAATCCATGGAACTAACAATACTGACATGGCACTCAAAATTAGCATATTTGAAGTGGCAATGGGCTGGCCACATTGCTTGACCGACCGATAACCTATGGGGAAGAAAGGTCATCACATGGTGTCCACATCTCAATAAAAGGAGAATAG
>DWDV01002410.1:0-11644 GCA_018245615.1 Mimoniades ocyalus
CCGCATCAAACAAAAAAAGAATTACGTAAATCGGTTCAGAAACCTCGGAGCAATAAATGTACATACATTAAAAAAAAAAAAACCAACCGAATTGAGAACCTCCTTCTTTTTGAAGTCGGTTAAAAAAATGTAATATTAAATATTCAATAATTAAAAAAAAATCAGTTATGTTTTGTGTTCCTAATTTTTAACACAAATCGATATTACTGTAAAAATTACTTTACAGTACGACAAAGTAGTTAATGATGAAGTTGAAATTGTATTAATCTAAATTGTATTTTGCTTAGCTACTGTATTTGTGTAGGTAGGATCTTTTTAAGGCTAAATTCGAAAAATCCCATGTCATAACGCATCTTAAACACCTCTGAAGGAAGGAACAGAAAACCAACCTATATAAGTAAGTTATGAATATATACTAAATTACACCGACAATATGATGATAGTTTTAAAATTTTATATAAAATGAAATTATATAAACCACAGTGGGGTACAGAAGTTTCTCAAATGTACCCTAGAGACTTGTACACGAGCTCTGAGAATCCACAATGGAAGACGCATAATGTCAATCTGTTTCTAGTTTCAATGGGTTCGAAGAAACTTATAGAGGATTTATGTTTTTAAGTTGAAATGTAAAGTTGCAATTTCCACATTTTTCTATTATTAGGTAAGTTCTCAACAGCTCAAGGAGACATTTTTCTATTTTGTTAACAAGGCTTTCACCTGTTTCATGTTGGGAATTTTATTCTCACATTGTATTTTTATATTCTACTTACGAAACAGTCAAGTTTCAAAAGTATAGTTTATTTAATTCTCTAAGAAATAAAGTTATAGATTTGCGGTAAAAAGTTACTGAACAGTTTTTCTTTTGCGAAAAATAGCAGTTTAAATCACTCCTGTTTTTTAAATAATTAATTGAAACTATAAACATCTTCAAATACCAAAGTGATTTTGACCTGTTTTGTTTCTATATTACTGTAAGCTTATCTAAAACCGAACTCGGACAGCGAGGGGTCAAATTAAATTCGTAAAGAATTCACGAATAAATATTCGATGAATCCATTCCAACGTCAAATAACAAGTAAGTGCCAATTCTAAATGTTTAAAGATTAAGAATAAAGTTTGGTCGAAGTTTGATCGTTGTTTTACGCGGGGAGCGATCTGAAACAAATCTGAGAGTTAATTGCGCGTGTAGATATCGTCGAATTCATGATTGTAAAAACTTTATGGCAAAGTAATTACTAGAAATATTACCGCTTGAAAAATTGTAGGTATATGTATATAACTGTATAATATATTCGCTTATATAAATGAAGTTTACTGTTTGATTGGTAAAATGACTGCCTCGTTGGTTGATTCGAGAGGTCCTGGTTTCAAATCCCGGAACGAGAACTATTGGATTTTACGCTCGATTTTATACGATTTACGCAGATGTTACGCTCATTGTCACCCACGCTAGCTAATGGGTCAGCGTGGGTTACAATGCACCTTTACTTTTAACTATCTTAATATGATAAAAGAGGACTAAATGAATTGACTGCCTCGTTGGTCGTGTTGGTTGCAAGTGCGACTGCCGAACGGGAGGTCCTGGATTCGATTCCCGGGTCGGGTATTACTGAATTTTTCTAATCTAGATTTTCTAGTAATGGCTTGGAGTCTGGATATGTGCCCGGTATATGGCCATCCATATCCATCCATCGTGGAACTTAAAAGTAGCTGGTTAAACGTGGGAGTGTTCTACATTAATCTGCCTACCACTTCGACTAAATGAATATAATACGGATACGGCAAAGAAAGATAATCCGAAGAGAATATGAATACGGTGCGCGATAGATATTTTTCTGTAATCTCTCATTGAAATTGGTTACGTGAAGGATCTAACCTTTTGGTAGCTCTTGTTGTGCAAAACTAGACACAACGGCGGGTTGTTAAACCAGTGTATACGTTATCACCGTTCATCATTCATCGGTTCATTCATTCTTTATCGGTTTCGTTTATGCCAGTTTACTTGCTCGAACGTTTCAGCTCGGAGGCGGTGATTGATTGATGCGTATGATGCAGCAGTAGTTACGCTTCTTCTACGTTCATCATTCATCGTTTTTCATCTTCAAGCCTGAATTTCCCGAAGCGATAATCAGAGGAGTGTAGTACACTCACGATTCACCTGTTACATTCTAATATACGAGTACATACGTCCCACTGTGGAGTAGCCAGTGCGTCGATTGCCAAATACCGGTCTCATATCTAGGCTCAGAGATACTATTAAAATACCAGAAATTCTAAGAAAAACCTGATAGTGTTCAACCCGGGAAATGAACCCAGGCCGTCTCGATCAGCAGTCGCTCTTGCAACCACTCGACTGCCGACTCCAACGAGGCAGTCATTGTGTAAGAAATGTTTTACAAAATAGACATTGACAGTTACAATACTATGTATTAGGTATAATATGAAGAATAATTTAATGTTTAAGGTAAAGAAAGTTCCAGAATATTTTTCGAGGTTGGTTAATGGTATACCTACATGTTTTGTGACCATTATTCGTATATTTTTTTATTCATTGGATGTATTAAAATAATAATAACAATAATTACATTATGTTGTTTATATATAAAAAAGTAACATCACGCCTGTTTCCACACTTCCACGTTTCACCAGTTACCTACGTTTACGTCTCTAGATGGAAATAGATGGATACCCTACTACCATACACAGGGAACACATCCAGACTCCATGCCAGTGGGTACTAGAAATTTTATCCTAGAAATTCTAGACAGAAAAATTCTATAGTATGCCACCTGGGATTTGAACCCAGGACATCCCGATAGGCAGTTGCGCTTGCAACCGACACGACCAACGAAGCAATCGTCGTTATCGATAAGTTTAGGTAAGATAGGTAGGTATATAAATAAAAAAACATTTTAGCGTTCAAATGTTTACTTTAAATAGAATGTCTGTTCGATTTTTAAATAAGCGTCAATATAATGAACATTCATATTTACAGAATAACCCATCGTCAATATCGTTAATACAAAATAATATTTGCACCCGACAAAGTACACTGCATTAATAATAAAAGTATTTACAATACAAACACTTAACGCAAGTCCAAGAACAAATTATTTACACCGCGGGCCATTTTTACTTTTACACATACTCGTATTTACAAACGTGCGCTTAAACACATATTATTAGATAATAATAAAAATAGGTGGTCATGAAACAGTCGGAAGAATAATATATTTAAATAAAAATAATTAAAGCTAAATTAAAACTAACACAGAGGATCAAAACCGCAGTCGAGTGATAGAGAACTGAAAAGGTTGACTAAATCTCCTCTTCGCGAATGTAATCCTTTCAGTAAAGTAACAGCGGACCTTAAAACCCCGGTCATATTACCCAGAGGTAACAACATCGCTTTAAAGGTTAAAGTTACGAAATGACATAGTGCTGTAAGTTGTAAGTACATATACTTACTTAATATAAACTAATGGTAACCAAGTAGCAATGTTCTAATTATATCAACACGGCTAGATATATTCCAGAAAATACTACGCGATCATGAATGTTTAAATCGATTTAATTAATAGGTATTAGGATTCACCCAGTGTCACATTGTGACGCCACGACTGAGAAACATCAGTCTAGTAATATTTTATACGGTGTGCAAAAAATGTAATAAAAGTATTGGTTCTTGTTTTAATTATCGTTAACATAAATAACAAAAAAAATTTAACAACTTCTTAAAGCACATTCCGTATTAAATTAATACATAATTCAGTACTCCATTTTGGACATTCTACAATGAAATTTACTTTTAAGGTATTTTTATATTGTGATGCAGATATATAGTTCTGTACATTAAAATCGAACACCACTTGTTGTATTTTTATTAATATCAGTAGCTGTGTTGGTGGCGTCCCTGGTGGAGCATGGTTTTTGCTGACGTTACAGAAGCCTGTGCTAATTTTATTTGTCATTCAGTAAAAAACGAGGTACGAGTGACAACCTTTATAAACATTATACTGTTAATAAAGATAATAGTTCAATTATAATAATACACATTGTTTTCAATGATAGATGTAATTTAAATTATTGTAATTTATCATAATTATTACTTATTTAATTTTTTTATAGGTACTATACCGATTATTCAGAGAACAACACGCCTCGCTTATTTTTGAAAAAACGCTTCGCTTGTTTACGAATAAGCGAAACGTTTTAAGTACTATTAAGCTGTCATGTAAAATTTCTTACAATATTAAATTTCACATTACACTCACAATGACTAGATTGCTACATTGTAAAAGATACATTTATAAGTTAAATGCGACATTAAATTTACAACATTTACTATTTAACACGAATTTATTAAGTATAAAGTAGGTACACATAATTTGCTTATTAATAGACTACCATATATGTATATACATATAATTATACAGTAGTAGAGAATAGAAATGTCATATACAGTTTCATAGAATATACTATTAGGTAGTAACTTAGAATGAAGCAGCGAGGAACCACGTAGATAAAGTAACCATAATATTTATTTTGATATGTTTATAAGATAATCCAACTACCTACATGGGAGAAGCGGTCAAAACTTATGTACATTTTAATATACCTTCTGCGATGGTAACTCATTGAATTGGTCCTTTAACTTCTAATAAGTTATCATGTTGAATATCAATATTTACAATAATGATACAAACAAATGGAATTTACGCGACACAAGCAATTCATAAGTATACATTGACATATTATGCGATAAATATATCACATACAGTTTTCGTCACTTTAATCAAATTGGGTGTTCGACGGTTAAATGATTTAAATTCACTGCAACGAAGAGCTGGGTTCAGCCGTACAGCTCGTGCGGGGTGGGCGGCGCGGCGCGGGCCGCGGGGGCGCGTCATATCCACGTGCGCTCCGGGGCCGCGCGCGCGCCACCGGCGCCGCTCGCACTGGCGCCGCGCTCGCCGGCCGCGCTGCACGCGCCTGCGTTTCCACGCCGCTGTCAGGCGCTACTCGTCAGAGTATTGTTGTAAGTGCTGTGCATTGAGATCCGAATCGTGCCTTCAAAAAGAATTCGACAATTTTATTGTAAAATAATATTAAACAGCATTTTGCTTAGCTCCATGTGCCCCGTGTTTCATGTACGATACAAGCGCAATAAGAACGAAAGAAATTAAGACAGAAAGCGTGGTAAGCGAAGATGTAGGGTGATAGGTGATGTAGTAGCGTATGTAACGTAGAGTCTATCTACTGAGTGTTATTTGAAGCCAATCCGTGCGATACGATGTCGCTGGCGATGTAACATTGATTTATTTAAAATTGAATATTACCAAGATATCAGGATTGGTCATCGCACATCTCCTACTTGTGTATTTTATTTGCATGCAGCAAATGAGGAGATCCGGGCGGATTTTTGTCGAACTTAGTAGTTTTGTATGTCGTCTTGAATAAACCTACGAAGAATAACCCGACCTTTGATTTTAAACAGTTAGAGGTACCAATAAGTAAAAACAAATAATAAGATAGAGCCAATAATTGAACAGTAAATTAAAACATAAAGCATGGGCAGAGAAGATGAGAAACATAAAAAATTGACAGCCACGACCGCTATTCGGTAACTATATTCAAAATACATGTATTTATAATATAAACAAATCAGTGTCTGTGATTTTGTATACTCCACCAAACTCATGCATAATACATAACTCATGCTAATGCTAACAAGTACTTTGGTGCATCTATAATAATAATATTATTTAAGAGTGCCACGAATATTGTGTTCCATGAGTTTAAAAATTTACAAGCAAACATTTAAATAAGATATCGGAAACCTATTTCAATAAGTAAAAAAAATATATTCGACAGTTTGACCTCTTTTCGATTTTGGTGTTAAAAATATTATAACTCACTCGTGCCATTCTTTCTGCTGGGAGATAAAGAACGCATAGACCTATCGAGACGATCAGGGCCAAACGCCCTGTGTCTGCTGAGTCCACGGCTAGCTATCGCGCCACAGCACCAGAAGAATTGCTTAAAGCCGCGTCTAAATCTGTAAACGAAGCACTTATAATTCACCGAAACAATAGGGAAACAAAAAATAATTGAGATAGACTGCCCTTTCATAAAACTAAAATAGATGCATTGTGGTACTTCATTATTGTTTTTCTTTAATTTTTATGCATGTCACATAATTCTGTATATAACGGAAAAGACCATACCTAAAATTTGGGCGTTCTATGGAAAGAAACTTTCAAACTTATGCACTTACTTGGAATTCATCCAGCAGTAAATAATTGGATTATACATGGAGTTGCTCATGGCGAGCCAGTATATGCCGAGGTAAATTTCCTGGATGTGCGGGTAGTTTACAACGTCAGGGTAATAAGATGTCACCACGAAGTAAACGTGGAACGGTAGCCAGCACACAGCGAATATAACGACCACAACTATCATCATTTTCACCACCTACAAGAATTCATTACAAACTGTAAAATTACCCTATGGATTATAATGTTTGTATAATAAAATTTATAATACAACCATTACTAAACTGTAACTGAAGATATTCCGTTGCGATAATGTCGCAAATGGAAATTAAAGATTAAGAGATTTATACTGTGTATTCAATTTAATTTTTCGAAAATTTGTTTGTTTATTTACCCTGCGTTTGCTTTTGACGTTATCTAATTGCCTTTGTGTACATTCTCCGATGGATTTGGACCCCCATAACTCCACGCCAACCTTCGCGTAGGTGTACGTCATGGAAATTATCGGCAGAAAGTACGTCAGCACCATGAATGCAACGTTGTATCTGAAAGCCATATAAGATGATGAAAGAGGTGACATCATTTGACGCTGTCACAGAAGAAATTTAGATCGGCAAAAATTCAAATAAGTTAGATAAAAATATTCTTACACATATTCAAGATGAGACCTCGTCGTAATGCCATCTGGCCAATCCGAGAAGCATACTCGTCTGAAACAAATGTCCGTTTAATAAATTGAAAATTACTAACAAAAATTTATCACTCAGAAGGACGATTTTTAGATAATCGTCACCGTACCCGAAAACCTTCCCAAGGGTTGGGCACGTGTGGAACATGTGAATGGTATATACGAGTACGTAATAAAATTAAAATGTTTCCCGGGACGTTAAAGTCAGCTTTTCATTGGCGCTCTATTTTGAAAAGCGGATTGGACTCTAAAATGTACAGTGCTTATTCGTTTCGAAAGTAGACGTTTGGTTTTATAACATAATATCTATACCTGTACATATTTCCCGTGAGAGTATTTTACTCGTGCCTCATAAAAGGTTTGTTCGAATGATTGAAACGTCTCTATTTTGCCAATTCCTGGTGGGACATTGGATGGTACTTAACAAAGGATCACAATGAGGGCGAGAGTGAAAAATAATTGGTCCTTATCAGATCCTTATTTATCATGTACGATGCCATTTTAGTCATAATAAGATCCTGGGTCTTTACGGTTTGTCGTGATGTTGGAATGTTATGAATATACGTGTGTTTAAATATGTATTATAGTTTTTAAACATTTGACTGCGTTCCTTTGTGACAGGATATCCTTCAGATCCTGACAGGGCATTTTATGGCATGACATCCTTCTACACACTTAACTTAGACGATCTTAGTTCGTTTCAGTTTAAGAACAGTGAAATGCGTTTTTTGGTCGGCCAGTAACCTACTTACCTGGTGGTTCCATCAGGCAGTACATCCTTGTCAGTGGTGAAGTATATGATGTTAGGACTGCTGATGATAGAGCTGCCAGCCCAGATGGCGGCGGCGATCCCCAAAGTCGCTCGCTTGCCAAGTCTTGGTCGAAGTGGGCTCATGATGGCGACATACCTAAAATCAATCTTTACTAGCACAAAGAACCTGGAAACTCATTGTCATCAAACGATTAAATTGTTCCACTATTTGACACAAGTCTTTTTCTGAACGATACTGCGTTGGCTTCACGCGGATTGCTAGACTTTACACGTCTTGGAGAACATTATGTACAACTCTACACTTTAAAATTTAGATATGCTGAATAATGAAGATTTATGTACCTACATCAATTTAAAAAGGCACTTAAAGTTGTAAAATTTTTATTAAGCCTCCTTGACCTTAACACTAATGGAAAAATATGGTTCTGAGTAAATGTTAATGAATATAAGTATAAAATTAAAATATAGAATGTTTGCAACTTATTAAATATCTTAGTTGACTGCCTTATTAGTTGAGCGGGTGCAAGCGCGACTGCTGATTGAGAGGTCTTGGGTTCAAAACCCGGGTTGGCTACGATTTTTGTAAGTTAGATTTTCTAGTAGAAATGTCTAGTAGTGGCTTGGAGCCGGGATACATTCCCGGTATATTGCAATAGGATCATCTATTGCTTTACATGTATTCCACGGTGGAACGGAAACGTAGCTGGTAAAACGTGGAAGTTTGTCGAATTTCTCAGCCCACCTCTTTCGGAGTAACAGGCGTAATGTCCCGTTTTTTAGATATCTTAGTTCCTAGTTTTGTTACAACAAACTTTGCTGTCAACATATTTCATTATTATATAAAACATTGAATACAAAAGGCACAGGTGTTAGACTGTCTCACTCGAAATGTATTATGCTTTTCCATTCATCGCCAAAAATGTATTGTGACAACGCATATAGAGGGAACAGAAATAATTTGGAAAATCTCTACAAATCATAGTTTTAGAGTAGTCACTATTTTTCTGTTATTTCTTGGGATAAAATACCTTTAGATATAGATATAAGACTCCAAAACGAATTACGATACTAAACATGGTTTTCAATATCCTCGAGAACTAGACAGATCTAGGCTACAGTGTGGACGCATAACGTTGAAGTTTTATTGGACATCTCAAAACGACTTGTACGATAACCGCAGGTCGTAAAATAAAATATTTAATACGGACACGGGCCACTTTTATTTGAAATTTAAACGTGGAACAGATTTTTAAAAAAAATCGCAGTAAATTTCATTGCGTAATAAAAGTTAAGAGCCTTAGTAGATCCAAAAGTTAACTCTTGTGTGCCACGTCAATATGTTTCTACGTATCAGATTCTATGTTAGTCACCTGAGGGCCCATCAGAGACGTGGGTCCTTCCAATAGAATAACAGTCGCCGTGGCCGAATACGGTCGGAGAGATATATACGTATCAGATTTGTTTTCTTGAATTAATAAATCATATAAATTAAGCTAAGCTTTGTGGTATCAGACACCAAAAATAAATACACATTTATTTATCATCAATCAATGCTGTGGATCTCGACTTCATACTTGAAATTAAATGAAATCTTAAAATTGCCAGCATTTCATTCAACAATACGTTACCCCATTAAGAAGTGCTCGATTGGTACTCAGTAATATGTTGCCCAGAGGTGTATAAAACTGCGATATATTGTTTCCACCGCGCTAACAAGAAATAGCTTTCGTATGGCTTTAGATCGCATTAGACAATTTATTTCCAAGTGGCTTACCAAAGTGAAAGAGATATAATTTTACAACTTTGCTTCGACGTGAAAAGCAAACACTTTGGTATTATTTTGCTTTTAGATTCAAAAATTGAATTTTCCTATCATACATTACTTACTCTATCGTTAGAATTTATTGCACTCAATTCTGGCAATGTTCTGATTTATTTCCATGTGACTTAGTGATATAATTTTTTGCATTTATAAACACTTACCGGTCTATACTGATAGCCATGAGGGTAAACACCGACGCAGATATGCTGAGCACGGCGATGAACTGACAGAACTTGCAGTAGAAGTGTCCAAATGGCCAGTCCGAATACAGCATGTAGGTGAAATTGAAGGTGACATTCAGCGTGGACACCATAGCGTCGGCCACGGAAAGGTTCACTGTGAACAATACAACACAATATATCTTGTTACGTAACACGCCTTTAACCCCGAAGAGGTAGGCAGAGGAATATAGAACACTCCCACGAATAGGTGGTGAGTTTATTGCTATACATATACCGGGCACATATCCAGACTCCCAGCCACTACTTTAAATCTAAATTAGAAAAATTTAGTAGTGCTCGACCCGGAAATTGAACGTAGGACCTTCCGATTGGCAGTCCCACTTGCAACCAACACGACCAACGAGGCAGTACTAATATATCTTGTTATACCTACAACAGAAAAGCAGAATAAAGTCACGTCCAAAAACCCATTGAAGTGTTTGACAACTTTTTGAGTTAAATATCGTTTAGGCAGTGAAGGGAAAACAAAAAGGTTCGATAAGAAAATGATTTAGTTCTTAATTCATTCAGTTCAAAGAATTTCCTCACCGTGTTTCTCGTGCGCTAATGGCAATACTTCTTGAAGCGAAGCATTACTGTTACAGTACTGTTGAAGAATTGTAAAAAATCTAAGCTTTTGCGTTATTCGTCAAATCAATGTGGTTAAAGCAAAATAAAGAAGTTTGGAGTTATGTTAGTATTTCTCTAGCACTATTTTGAATGCATCATTACAACTTTGAAAATCAGCGTGTTTCTCCGATAGCTTAACTTGCATTATTCTTCATCCCTTAACACATGCTATATTATATGTGAAACTAACATCAATGTTATTACTTGATTATTATTAGTCAATTATATTTGTTAATTTCCTCATTTGGTTTTCTAACGTCTCAAATAATGTTCCTGGTATACCTACGGTACATTATTGATTTACTGATTGTCGACCGTTATCCCGTCTTTCAAATTCTATAGGGAAGGCGCAATACAATGAAACCCTACAAATATCTTCGGGGAATAGACCATGTACTTCCCTTACCCGTAAGCTTTATTACGGATTGCATGATTGGGGAATGATATTTGGTAGACATAAACTTCTGTTGTGTATACAAGTTATTCATAGAAGGTGTGTGATAGTGTTGATTTTATATAACTTATAGGTTGATTCACGACAATATTGTAGGTTACTAAATTTATCAAGCAAAATAACTATTATTAGTACTCTGTAATTACAGAGACAGTAATATTGTTAAAGTTACATTGACATTATTAGGTACAATATTATCATCAATCCCTTTATCACTCCAATCCTCTCCTTAATTAGCATTTATAAATGAGTTAAGTAAACAATTCATAAAAGTATACTAGATCTTATATAAATTTCATATCGTATAGTTACAATGATAAATAAAAAAAATGGTTTCATTTTTTATTTAGAAGTTCGCATTAAAACCCGGTAATAATTGTAATATCGAGGTTCTTTGTGCTTCCATGAGTTTTGGTCCGGCTTTCGGGCCAGCAACAGTCATGATTAATTGTTAAACTCAAAGTACAGTACAACGTATTGCTGCTGAGAGAATGATTAAACTTTCGAATACTTCATAGTTTCCGTATTATTTTAACTTGTGTTAGCATTACATCCTATTGCAAGACCAAAAATTGTAATACCGTTTTAAAATTGTAATAGAGTATTAAAATTATAATACAATATATAATTGTTTACTGTCTCAATCAAATCACTTTTATTATTGCGATATCATTATTTGAAAGTTTTAAACAATTTTGAAATTGTAATACAATTTGAAAGAATTTATTTTGAAATTCCTGGGTTCGATTCCCGGGTCGAACACTACAAAATTTTCTAAT
>DWDV01002411.1:0-11641 GCA_018245615.1 Mimoniades ocyalus
CGTTAGTCCGTTCTATCCGATTTCATTAAACTGATTTCTATGCTATGTTCATTATTCTATTTAGCTTTTTGTGTACAGTTTTATTTATATATCAGTAGGAAATATTAAACATAAATATATGTAATCACAATGAACTATGCGGCGTGTTCATGCTTTTATATTATTTTATTTGGATATGATTACATGTAGATTGTCTTTCTCATCATCATCAGCTTGTCCTATTCCACTGCCGGAAATAGGTCTCTCCTGAGGGGT
This sequence comes from Mimoniades ocyalus, assembly GCA_018245615.1. Taxonomy (NCBI): domain Eukaryota; kingdom Metazoa; phylum Arthropoda; class Insecta; order Lepidoptera; family Hesperiidae; genus Mimoniades; species Mimoniades ocyalus. The sequence continues at coordinate 256 of DWDV01002411.1, forward strand.
TTTTGTCATAATCTCCACACATGCTATGCGGATTGGGCAGTGCAGAGCACGGCTTCTCGCACTGCCTATGCTGCTGCCTGTAGGCGGCCAGGGCATGTGGCCGTGCCTAGGCAGGGCGTGGGATCTGCCAGCGTCGGGCTTACACGCCTCTTACGGCACGCTGTTATCCCGGCATGGATTCGGGGAACGTGTCCTCTCTCCGCCCCGATACGTCTTTAGTCAAATTCTAAATATAAATCTCCTCAATTTTTACTTGGTATTTGTCGGTTTTCAATTAAAATTATGTAGTGTAAATTATGAACTCAAATTGGATAGAAATCGTCGATCTGTTCGGTTTTAGATCATACATAGTTGAAATATTGGGTAATACGTTTCAAGAAAATAGTATAAATTTTAAACTACGGAAACATGGCACACTTATTTAAAAGCTCCCAGGCGCCTGACAGCTGTTTACATTTAGTGATTTTCGATATACACAGTGCATCGTTATGTTTATTAATTGTAATATGTATGGGTGCGCGTACAAGGTGAATGTTCCTTGGTAGAACAAAAGAAAGTCAAAAAGGATTATGTAAAGTGAGTTTGGATTTGGGACCAATTAATGACAATATGCTGACCCCCTATTCCATTGTAGGTCGTATAAAATAACTGGTGAAATGTTTGATGTACTACACACCTCTGCCTACGTCATCGCGGAAACTCACGTGTGCTGTATTGCGCTTTAACAACATAATGTCGTACTAATAACGTAACACGATAAGATATTACCTTGAATACTTAAGAGTGAAATACAGTGAATCATTTTCCGAAGCGGTGGTAGTTTTACTTTGACGTAATAAATGATATTTGAATTATTTGGATCTAATTATTTAAGGCCATCTATTATTTCTTTAACTGTTCATTCATATTTCCGACATATTTATGTATTTGTTACACCCAACTCAAAACTTCAATCCGTTTTAGTACTTAAAAACCTACCACATAATAATAATTTACAATGATTTGTAAGAAAAAAGTAAATATAACTAAAAATGATTTATGACCTATATTAATCTTAATATGATAAAGTTGTACATTAGACATAGCGAAAAGCTTAATATATTTGTGATCTAAGTCGTAACATGTGTACCTAATAAATGAATTGATATCTACGAAAACAATTGTCAGAAAACTAAATATTAATAATCCAGGAAAAACATATTGCGCATAGAACTTACAAAGCTTTATAATTTAGGACAAAATTGCATCTGTCGTTAGTGCATTTTTGTCTAATTAGTCAATTACACCAAATATGATAGACACACAAACAAACAAGACAAATAGAGAATATCAATGGTTGTGACACAATTTCGACGATATGAGAATATCGTCCAACGTGTACAGCACCGCTCTGCAGCCCTTGTGATACTTCTGGCAGTACCAACGGATTTTGTTAGAGTTAACTCCGATCCTCTTAGAGATATGGACTCTGTAGAAATAATTGTTGTACTTCAGTATACGGTTTCCTCGTGCACCAGGTACGAACGAAATAGCATCTGAAATGGAGAGAAAAAATTAGACAATGGTTAAATAAAAGTTAAATCGAGAGTTGATGAAGAAGTACCCTGCTTGCTACCAATACAACCCATTCGATAACACAGCGAATTTGATTATATATGTTTGTTTCCTTTTTCTGTTCTCTTCTATTATATTTCAATCTCTTCGATAAAATGGGCAATTAAACAATTTGACCGTAACGAGAAGCTTTATATTGAAAGAGCATTTCCGTTTCCTTTGCTTTAACCAGACTTCGTACCTTTTACCCCCTCTTATTTCCGGCACAGTGCCGCCGCCTGGCGTTTGAACGTCGCAGTTGTAGTTTCTTCGGAAGAGACATTTTGAATCATTGGATCAATATAACCACCAGGCAGAGTTAAACCTAAAGCTTCTAGTTAGGTAAGTATTTAATATGCGTTTTATTTCAGGTAAAACGCAGCTATTAAACAACTTGACCGTAACTAGAAGCTTTATATTGAGACATGTTTGTTGTCGTCTGGTGGCGCCACTTGCAATGGTATAACGCCAATGTGATGACTATAAGAAAGACTAGGTATAGACGTTATTTAATAATTTATTTGCATAATGTAAGAAAGGTATAATAATGAAATAATATCTTTTAGTGACACTTAATCCTAACAACGATTAATTAACTGGCTTAAATAATTGTGATATATTATCAGATTTTTCAGATACAATCACTTCGCGTCTATAATATTGCCGGAAGGTATTAGCTGATCGCCAATTTCCTTGAGCCAAAATATCATCTAGAGACTTGTTATTAAGCCAATTTTTGGAAGCTACCGCTGAACGAACACTACCCGGTGTGTCTACAATTCCAGCCTCTTTAAATAATTATTTTATCCAACTGGCTATAATAGTTCATGTGGCGGGTTTTCCAGGTCCTCTTATCGTTATAAACAAATTAAATGATTTTGCCATTGCACGTCTTTCATTCAGACGTGTTATAGTATGTTCTATCCAAAAAACGGGATTAAGGTTATTATTAATATTATTGGGAAAAAACTTCCATCCTGACTGTCTATACGCATAACTGTCGGTTTTTGAACCAAACTCGGGCCATAATATTACAGTATTATCAGTCTTACTATAATGATTTGAATCAACTTTGAGTAAGGTCAAGTCATGTATTCTACGACCAGAGCAAAGAAGTAATAACATGGCTGTATGTCTAGAAATTTGAAACAAGCTATTGGAGTCTACTTTATAGGTGGCTAAAAAGGAGGTCAACTTATCTATATCCCAAACCGGTGGTTTAGCGACCTTAGGATTTAGTAGACTAATAGATTTTAATACATGCTTTACGAGAATATGTGAGCTAAGACTATTTGAGATATTTACGTTACATAAAGTTGATATGGCTGATTTATGTAAGAGAATAGTGTTATATGAGAGTTTATTTATTAAATGCAAGTCGCAAAGAAATTGTGCTAACTGTGGGGCTGTTGGATTACAGGGGTCAATTCTATTCGATTTAGTCCATACCATCCAATTTTTCCAAGCTACTTCATAGGTTTTCAAAGTAGATCTTCGCCACGAATTTTTCAGTAAAGCTCGTTGTTGGGCATTCCAATTTTCTACCGTCGAGGACCACCCCCACATTTCCAAACCTCGAGAGTAATGTCCTGTACCTTCGGGGGAGGATATCCTGTCGATGTGTCGATTAAATGTTTGTGAAGACTCTTCAATATGACTGGTGCTGCAAGCGCTCGGGCTCGGAGATCGGCGCGCCAATAAACTTTCTCCCACCGTGGAACAACTAGTAAGAATATTCCTATCGATCGGTTTAAATGACTCAGAACCTTGGGAATTAGGAAGGGTGGAGGAAACACCCATGCCAACGGATAGTTCCACGGAGCGCTGAATGCGTCGTGGAATACAGCTTGATTGTCTTTCAGGTCCTGAGACACATAATTGCTTACAACATGAGCTCTCCGCGAGGCAAACAGGTCTATTACTGGAGTCCCCCACAAAGCAAATACCTGCTTTCGACCTGTTGGCAGAAGGTGCCACTCTGGTGCTTGTTGGTGCCGAGATAAATGGTCGGCATGATTGTTGTATCGCCCCGGAAGATGATGAATGCGGAAGTGTATTTGGTGCTGGTCTAAAAGGCTCAGAATCTGAAAAGTTATTTCTAAAAGTCGTGCTGATTTTGTACCTCCTTCCTTCCGTAGATGAGCAACCGCAGTCCGACTGTCGCATTGTATGAGAATGGAGCTGTGACTCACTAGATGAGCGCGACTTTGAAGAGTACGCAGAATAGCCAACATCTCCTTTTGATTGCAATGCAATTGAATTTTGAAATTTGGGTACACAAGTGGAGGTTTTTGAATAAAAGGAATGCGGTAACCTTGAATTAATTTTAAAATTATGGCCGTTGCTCCCATTTCCTTCCAATTCTGGTAGTAATTTATTAATTGACCGGCTTGAAATGGTTCCGAGTCAGGATTTATATTTCTTTTGATTGCCCTGAAAGCCCTTGGACAGATGATTGTGTCCCCGGGCAGTTCCACGATTGGGCCGCGAACCACGGTTGTGAAATGACGCCCTGGCATTGAAACTAGTGCTTTCATCTTGAAAGCTCGAATTCCGAGCCTTTGGAGGGTTGTTTGCATAGTGATATCCACCCCGCGAGGGTGGGTTGGTGATAGCGTGCCTTGATAAATCAGATTCATAATAATTGTTATGGATTCCACGCGATGGAATCACTGGTTTGCGAGCGCCGTGCCCTCGCGAAAGGTGGCGATATGTATTATTAAGATTGATAGAACGTGCTTGTGACACGTTTTCTGTCTTTTGAGGCCAAAAAACTTTCCTGACACCACCAGACCTTTCCAGTATGGTTGTAAAAGGCTCAGGATCAAACAGATGAGTAGGTGTAGGTGGTATTTTATTTAAAGCGGTCTTTACTAAGGGGTCTCTTACCTGAGCAGTAATCATCTCTCTACGCATCTCCATGCACTCTGCTCGGTGGCCACAAACCATTTGTAACAGATCCGACGAAATCTTGCGGTAAGTGCCCTTTGAGAAAATTTCTTCAAGCTTAGCATTCAAATTATCGACATCTCCATTCGTACTTCTTGCCCAAGCCAAGAGGTTACGTATACCTTCTTGTAAAGACTCGTTTTGCTTAAGAATACAGAAAGTTATCGCTGCATATGCTCTGTCCGAGTAAGTCAAATGACGTAAGGTATCATATGTTTTTACCTCGTCGTTTGATTCTAACTCAATGAAACCTGGAGTATGATTATATAATTTCTGTGTATCTGCATATCTTACCTCTGACCAAGACGAGCTTCCAAAATGTTGCATCTCATGTAACATTTTCAACAGGTAATCAGGGGTTTTGGGAATAGACGGTTCCTTTATTTTTGTTTCAATGCCGAATATGAAGTCTGAATTAACACTTGGACTTTCAGAAACACATTCAACCTCGTTATGGTCATATAGATGTCCACTGACATCGGAACATACAGATACATGATCATAATCAACGGTATTATGGTTATTTGAACCAGTAATTTGTTTTCTTAACTCACCCACTTCCTTGAAAAGCTTATCCAACATGTGGCGAGACCGACGGGAGCGTTTTCTCTTTGTATGACGACGAGATCTTTTATGCTTAGAGCTCGAAGTGGATGAACTTGAAGCAGAAGTGCTCGAACTGCTGCTAGGGGAGCTGCTTCTATTACGTTTACGCTCTACTCCACTTGGGCCAGCCTCAGCTTGTAGCTGCTGAAGCGTGGGATCCATTCTTTTAATGACTGAAAAAGCTAGTATTAGAAAATTAAATACTATTTATAAAATGTGCTATTAAAATTTTTACTGGTTATTAAATATGCAACACGATGGATAACTTTGTTTAATTGAATTAATTCGAACGGAAAACCGTTAAATAAATGAATTAACAATCGCTAATAATATTTGTGTATCACTTTTTAAATTGCTACTAATAGCAGTTAGTCCACACGTGTTGCTTCCAAGGAAACTGAAACGCCAATGATTCAAAATGTCTCTTCCGAAGAAACTACAACTGCGACGTTCAAACGCCAGGCGGCGCCACTGTGCCGGAAATAAGAGGGGGTAAAAGGTACGAAGACTGGTAAAAGCAAAGGAAACGGAAATGCTCTCTCAATATAAAGCTTCTAGTTACGGTCAAGTTGTTTAATGATTATTTTATAATAGTTATGAAGATTTGTATTTTATAATAGTTATGAAGAGTTGTATATGGTGGATGCTATATTTAGTATATTTCAAATAAATTTTTATATTCGAAAGTAACTTATGTGCATATAACTCTATAATTCAGTACATTATACAACTATTCAAAACATTTAATGCTGCTTAAAAATACACTTGTAACAATATATAATAGGTATACATTTTGTATAAAACAATAAAGCATTAGACAAAAATGAATTCACCATTTCTTTGATTAGCTCTCCTGTAAAAAAGTATAATTGAATTTAAGTAGTTTTGAATTTAAGCAGTGACATGGTGCTTATAATATTCATTGTGTCTTAAAAATTCTAATAACCATATATTATATGAAATATCAAAAGTTTTTTTAGATTTTACATTTTGCTACATACTGCCTTGTTGATCATGTTGTTTGTAAGCACAACTATTGATTAAGAGGTCCTGGGTTGACTTCCAAGTGGGGCACTATTGCATATTTCTAAATTAGATTTTCTAGTAGTGGCTAGGAGTCTGGATATGTGCCCAGTGTATAGCAATTGGCTCACCACATATTCAGTAGTAGGACATAAATGTAACTGGCAAAATGTGGGAGAGTACTACACACTCCTCTGCCATCTTCTTCAAGGATTACGGATTAAGGACTTACTTCAAGGACGGATTACTTCAAGGATTAAGGTTTATGCTATGTTATTGTTACTTTTTTAACTTAAGGGTCATTTGTCTAAGATATAAAACATACAAGACTAAATTGAAATCTATCTAGTAGTTTTACTGTGATGTGTGTGCAAAGGCAGATCTCTAAAAAATTTTTATATAGATTTGTGATTGCCCCTGTAGGATGCAGGCCTATATTAACACTGGAACCGGAAGTACTTAGTTCTAAATAAACTGCAATATATTTTATTTATACTTAATGTATTTAAACTTTGGAAATATGATTTATATAAATTTAACTAAACACTTTTTGGTATGATAGACTGTATTGCAATGCCCTGTTTGTGGTGATAAATAATAGGTTTTGTAGATATATCTCCATGCACTGCACTTTCCTTTTGATAGAATTTTGTTTTGATATTATTCAGACAATCAGATAAACTATTCTGCACATAATTCATAAAAAGATTGTTGTTATGTTCCATCATGGTTGAATTTTTTTTTAATATACTTAAATTGTGATAAAATCCGAAATATCAAGAAACATAATATTTAAAACACACCTAAGCATGATATTCCAAGTTTTTGCAATATTTTATATCACCCTGGGTATCATAACTTAAAATAGACAATGCAAGTGCAATGACAAGTAAATTTGTCACAGATCAACAATGTTTGGAAATGAAAAATGAATTAACTTGTTACTGGTAGACAAAGTGTTAATATGTGAGGCTAACCTAAATATGTTATTAGTTTTTGATGATAAAGATATTATATTGCTTACATAAAACTTGTCAGTTATATTTTTTTTTAGCATAAGTTACAATATATCTATGGCACCAACTTAAGTTATATTGATAATGGTAATGTAATTTTTTATTATCCCTGTTTTGTTACAGACCACTGGTCAGTAAAGGCCAAGCGCAGGAAGACAACTGGCACTGGCCGCATGCGTCACTTGAAAATCGTAAGGAGGCGTTTCCGTAATGGTTTCAAGGAAGGGAAGCCTACTCCCAAAAAAGCTGTAGCTTCCTCGTAGATTTCATGATTATTAAAAATTATTAAAACCAATTCAGTTTTTTTTTGTAAATCTATACCTATATATACCCCTTAGACATAGTTCACCCAAGTGTAAAGAATCATTGTCACAAAGTGCAATGGAACATTAGTGTTTCCTTGAATGGTAGGCAGAAGAGTAAGCACTCCCAGGTTTCACCAGTTATGCTTAGCACATTAAATAGAGGGTGAACATATAGCGATACCCTGGACTTAAATTCTAACTGTGCTATTACTAGGAACTTCAAGCAAGAGAATCCATCCAATAATATTTATGTATTTCCCAGTTATCATCAGCCTATTGCCGTCCACTGCTGTACATAGGCCTCTTCTGAGGGCTTATGCCCATAATTCCCATGCTGAGCATACGGGTTGGTGATCTCGGAGCACAGCTCGCACCGCCTACGCTGTCGGTCGGCCAGCGCATGTAACTGCTTTGGCAGACCGCGCCATACCGTGATCTGCTAGGGCACGGGGTCGGGGAATGTACTCTTCGCCCCGACACGGAATATTACGTATATTACTCAAAATGATAACATTAATTTCGGGAAAAAATTATAAAGAAGCTTTGTTGTACGATAAAATCTATAACAATTTTTTTTACGGTTTATAAGGACCCATCCCTTAAATTTAAATTTTTATATTTATTATACAAACAACAATGTACAAAATTGTTATTAGATTAAAAAAACCTTCACAAACTTGATAGAGTCCTTATAGTTACGAAAACCTTTAAAAATTAATTGTCTCGTTGGTCGTGTTGGTTGCAGGAGCGACTGCTGAACGAGAGGTCCCGGTCCTAATCCCGAGTCGGGCACTTTTGAATTTTTCAAACTTAATCTTAGAGGATCCGTGGCCAGTGTACGGCAATAGGCTTCCCATCTATTACATATTGGGATTAAACGTAACTGGTGAACCGTGGGAGTGTACCACAGTCATCTGTCTAACTCATGGGGGGTTACAGGTCAAGTTACGTTATGCTATTAATCACATTTTGGAACGAAGTTCCTTACGCGGCTTTTTTTATATTTAGCAATAGGCTTTCGTTTGACTGCTATCCCACCTGATAGAAAGCGGTATGCAGCCTACGAAGTAGCACGCTTTCCTAGAAAGTGCCTATTCACCAAGAATGGATCTAGCGGGGGGTCATGAAGTCATGAACCCTATACGCTAGAAGATCACCAGTGGATCGGTTTCGGCGAAACCCATATTGACGATCACTGAGGATGACTTGACTTTCAAGGTATGCCAGCAGTTCCTTATTGAGCACACGATCCATTACCTTGCATAGCATGGAGGTGATCGCTATGGGGCGATAGTTGGTGGGGTCGGCACGACTAACTTTCTTAGGAATAAGTTGTACGTCAGCAAGCTTTAGCATTGAGGGACCCTCCCGGACTTGAGCGAGAGGCGATACAGGCGAGTAAGTACAGGAGCCTACTCGGGTGCATAAGTTTTAAGTACCAAGGCTGGAATACCGTTAGGACCACTACTTCAAACTGAAACTGTAGTACTGTACCTAACGTAAGCAAGTTCTGCTTGACTGTTATAATGGACAAGGTTGATTTGTCTTCGCAGTGGAATATAAAATGTGCTCTTTAACACTTTACCTCAAATATCAGTTAGGTATCTAATTTAAATGTGCTTAATTTCCTATTTTGTGCATATTTCGAACATTTTTTTGTTGTAGAAAGCGGCACGCTTAATGGAGCTGCATTGATAACTTATCGAGTGGCTTCTGTTATCCATTGTCCCATGAATTAAATTACTATAATGTATGTTTCTGTGTTTTGTAAGGACACTTTTGAAGTTATTGCTATAATAGATATTTTGTTAAGCACTATTACATACTCGTATAATGATATTCTACTACATGTATAACTTATTAAATCATTATATATGAGCATTGATAGATAGAATAAGTAGATGACTTCACTTGCCTCGCCGACCTCGCCGTTGCGATGATTTATAAACAACAGAGTGCGAGTAGTAATTTTTGATGACGTGACGTGCAATGCGAGAAAGATAGCTAGAAGTGGCTAGAACGCACGAAGTTTCGAATTTGTTCGCTTCACTCAGTCACAGTACAACTCACTCGGTCAGTCAGTCGGTTAGTAGCCGTTAGCGTGTTGTGACGGTTGTGTAAATTCAGTGCGGCCAACTAAGTTATTGCCTCAAACAACGGAACATCGCATAATCTTATCCAATACCAGCATCGGGTGATAACTTATCGCAAACTATGACGCGATGATAGGTACATTTAAAGTTCTTGTTAGTTGGCTATTCTGTGGTGATTAACATTTTAGTGCGCGGGTGGATAATGAGTGTGCAGCTTCTCTGAAGAAACCTTACAACTTTCTGTTAAGTGACATCCGATAATAATGTCATTGTTTAAAAAGAAAGCCTCTAAATATACGGCACCTCCTGTGCCACCTCCGCCAGCGGACGAGATAAACAATCATCAGACTAACGGTGTTGACAATAACAACGGCTCTCCGAAGTCGCAATTAGTGTTTCATTGTCAGCAGGCTCAAGGCAGTCCTCTTGGCCTTATTTCAGGATTTTCTAACGTCAAAGAGCTTTATCAGAAGATAGCAGAATGCTACGAGTTTCCAGCGGACGATGTAAGACATACATTTTTTTTTGTTATCGTTATCAAATACAACATTCTAAATATTATGTACCTTTAATATTAGTTCTTAATACTCAAATTCTGAAATGTTTATGTACGTATAGCATTTTCAACAGGATAATACTTCGCAATATTCTGATAGCTAAACACTTGTTTCAGCAATCTATGCCTATTTTTAACCTGCAACATCTCGGCAACGCAATTCACACTATTGCCGTGGTGTGTGTTTAAGTTGTGTAAGAATCCATCTTTTAAAGTGGTTAAATATATATTCCTATTACACCCAAAGGTAATAAACAACACTTAGTTTTAAGGATATTTTCCTCAAACTAAATGGAATTCTTGAATGAGATCATATTATCATTCGTGACAGTATTGGTTTGAAATTTTGAATCACCAGTAGTTTCAAAAGTACGTGTAAATAGTACTTCGACAAGGAGAATAAGAGTACATTCCCCGATCCCGTGACCCCCGTACGGCTGATCGCGGTATGGTATATGGCATAGGCGGTACGAGAAGCTGTGCACTGCAAGTCCCAACCCTGATGCCCAGCGTGGGGTTCATGGCCTACCTCTAGGCGAGGCCTACGTCCAGCAGTGGACTGCAATAGGTTGATAAAGATAATACTAACAAGTACTTGAACATGTTTGAATTTAGAATACAAATCTGTTACCTAATATAAGTACTCGTACATACATACTGACGACGAGAGAAAGTGTAAACAGTAAAAATTCTTAAACATATCTCGTAACATACATTACTGGTTTATTATCTATTTAAGTAATGAGCAATCATTATTGTATATGTATATTACATCAGTTAGTTCAAGTAGATATTATATTAATAATGACGTAGTTAATTACCAAGTAATGAATTCAATGTCTTAATAAATCAAAATGCTTTTTAACTTTGGGACTCATCATCGCCCTGTTTTATCGCACTCCCTTTGGACACGGCATCTCTCCCAGAACGCGAAGGGTTAAATGCTATGGTTAACGCAAGTGCAGGTTAACAGACCTTACACATTTTAAGGAACATTATGAAGAAATAGAATGCCTCGTTGGTCGTGTTTGTTTTAAGCATGACTGCCGATTGAGAGGTCCTCGGTCCAAATCTCGGGTCGGGCACTATTAAATTTTTCCAACTTAGATTTTATAGTAGTGGCTTGAAGTCTGGATATGTGTCCGGTGTATGGCAATAGACTCACCACTTATCCCATGGTGGGATGTAAACGTAACTTGTGAAAAGTGGAAGTGTACTACACTCCTCTGTTTACCCCTTTAACAT
>DWDV01002412.1:0-11641 GCA_018245615.1 Mimoniades ocyalus
ACGCTGATCGGCAAATCCTTTCACCACGATGACAAACCCTAGTCCAGCTTAGGGACTTATTATAAAATGTGTTTGTGCGTGTCGATGCACGCTAAGAAGAAGAAGATATGGTGACCATATGGGGGATGAACTATGAGTATATAGGTATGAATATATATTAATTTCTAAATACATCATTATGTAGACATTTTAAACCAGACAGGCAGAATAACACATGGTATCGGTCACCCAAATATTTATCCTAGATGAGAATCAAGCCTAGAACCCCTGACACCACAGCCAAATTCACTAGCCACTGGACCAATGTACCAACCAATCAATCTAATGACATTTCTTAACTGTATAACGTTGGAGGTTTATAAGTAAAGCTGAATGCTGTCGATAATTATAGTAATGTACGACACTCCCCTCAATAAAGATTCCACAAGAAATTGCAGTCCTTTTTTTTCATGAACTGACGTTAATTGATGGCGACTGCCGTTGAGTTTTTATGGCGTCCTCTTTTTCCCTAGTACCTTATTATCTGTAGGGCTACTACAATTATACATATAAATATGTATATATATATTTGTCGCAATATACCGAAACAGGCGTCCTTAGGGAGCGACTTTCGTAAAGCCATTCAATTAGAGGAATTAGTGAGTGAGGCACCTACTCGGAGTACAAGGAAAATTGTTTGGTGTGAGAACTAAGAGATTTATAACGATATTTTTGAGATACATCCAAAACATATCTATTCCCAATGTCCCCAAGTATATTTCTCTCTTAAGAATACTGAAGATTATATTATATTGATCGATAAGGCCGTATTTAAACTTTAACAACAACTCTAAGAAAAATAATATTATGCAGCTCATTTCAGAATACAATTTATTTTTGTTACATTTTGTTACTCTCTATTCAAAGCAGCATCGACACTTCGAACTCCTTACCATTAAGCATCTCGAGAGTGAATATCTTCCGCAGTAGGCGCGCTGTCCTATCAACTGTATCATAATGAGTGCGTAAGTATCTTTACTCGTTGCTTTTATAAGTGTTTTTCGTCATCTTCAACTTCAGAGTACACTTACTGTCCTCGTTTCGGTGCACCGCTTTGAACTGCAGGCTGGTGTCGTCGAGTGGTGGTCCTCGTTGAAGGGATAAGATCGTGAGGGCTCCAGTTGAGATCTGATTTAAGGGCGTACCTAAAAACGCATCCATAGTAATAAGAGTTGCTGGAGGTTATGATAGTAACTGGTGTATAATCGAAAAGGAATATTCCTGTAAGTTACATGTGGAGTTGTTTTCCTTTTTTTCTATACAGAATTACCATTTTTGTTGATTTAGTCAGTGTCGGGGCGGAATAAGAATACATTCCGAGATACAGGATGTTTCGACGAACTTAGGATATGAATATGCACATAATATGAATATGCACGTAAAGTGTGATTTGTCACTAAAAAGTTATCTAACCCTGTAGTTGTTTTAAAAGATCATGAAACTTACGTACTATACGTGTTAATCAGTAATTATAGTAAAAGACAAGTTTAATTAATCAATGTAAAATATATATGTCAGGCTTGTAAGATAGCATAGTTTGCAGTCAATGCTCTCTACCTACCCCATGTGGGACCTGGCGTGATTATACTCGTATAACAATAAATGGGTGACGAAATATTTTTAAACAATCATTTTAAACATAATTAACGCACTATACCAGGGATATGCTAGTATCTACAGTTAGTTTGTACATGACGATTTATATAACATCGGATGTTGTAACTATTTGTTAACACAACGCATAAAGCAAGGCTGTGCAAGCTTCCGTTCAACAAATTGGTCGTCTTGAACAGCCCTAACTACATTTATGCCACCATTAGAAACTGAACTGTAATACGATGATGATAAGGCTCATTCTCCAAGCGCAACGTGCACAGAGCCATCATTCACCGGGCTGCAGCGAGCAACCTATTGACATTATTGAGGGTCACGATCAATGACCGATCGCCGCGCCGGTCGCAGCCGCGATGCAAATCGCTGTCGATCTAACTTACACGACCAGTTCGTCGAGAATCTTCGATACTGAGTTTAGTCGTATTCAATGTATTGCGTGTAATTTTCATTGTTTATTGAACTTAGCGAACAGGCAGACGGGGCGCCTGATGGTCAGTGGTCACTGTCCTGTACGGACGTGTGCAACAGCCGAGGACTTACCAATGCGTTACCAGCATTGAAAACTCCTCTGGTATCAGAAAGTACCGCGAAACTTTGACAGTACTATGGTAAAATTATTTAAAATGTAGTATACATATAATCGTATGCTATCGTAAGTACCTATACTAAATCGTATACTCAGTCGTATACTAAAGAAAGATAGGCTCAGTAGTGTTCATTTTAGAACGGTATATAGTTTAACTAATTACGAAGTGTAGTTCTTAATACCAAATAAAATCGAGTCATTGATACGAACATAAAATCATGAATGTTAATTAAAAAAATTGTATAAAACATGAAACCCAATTACTAATACGAGTTTGTTCATGCAACCTCTTTACATACATAGGTATTTGCATCACAAAAGCCAAATGATATTAAGCACTGCAACGAACACAATATTGCAAGAAAAGCGTTATTAGAAAATTGCCGTGGAACGAAAAAGGGCAAAGTGACTGCAAAAGTGATTAAAAATGCTGTTTTTCAAATGCGCACGGTAATTACCGTAGAGGAAAATACCAGGGGAGGGTACGTACGGGGAGTAGAGTCCCCATTACTGGAGCCGCACCCAAATACGAGCATTATTTTAATCACACTTATGCCCCTACCTTTATCATGTATGTCCGTTTGTGATTAAACAAAAATGAACCTAACATTTAATGCATTTGAGTCCAATATACAATAACAATCCAGATACGGGGGAAGCTAAAGGCGGAAACAATCTTAATGTGTACGAAATCTATACGCTCTGTAACAAACTACTTCGTGGAACAAGTTGGACGCCGGCTCTTAAGTATTTTCAAGTTCTGATAAACGTCACTTGCCACGCGTAGTTTTTTTAAGCGGGAAATTCGCGCAAGACTCGAGTGGACTGGTAATTTCAATGTGAGTTAAATTCACCACACTTTTTAAACTGCTTTGAAGGCGACTTCGCAAAAAAAATAACTCACTTTGAAAATGGAAAAAAATGAAACAGCTTCTGTATTCGTACAACAGTTTCCGTTTCGCGTTTTAGTTTTTTTTTTGTATACACGACGAAATATGCGTTTTTCTTAAGCGGTACTGTTAACTGAATATCGTTGTAATTGCTCGCTACGAACACATCCCCACTTTTGAAGTATTTTTAAGTAGGAGAAAAGCGAAAGATAAATTCAAATGTTAATCTTTACAAGTGTTCATTGTCCTAATAATTAAGATTGGAAAGATGCAAAAGTTTATGAGTTAAATATATAACATATCCATTTACAAATCTTTAACAATATTATATATACCAAAATAACTGTTTGTCTTACGTTATCACGTTGCTGAACCGCTTTGATTAAATTTGAACGACAGCTGAAATGGCTGAGAAAGACTACAAACTACTCGTATTACAAGCTATCTTTAAATCAACCTCTAAAAAAGTAGACTTCCTCAAAAAGTAAACACGTAAATCCTTTAGTTTTCCTAATGATAATTCCTAATTCCTATATTATAAAAGCAAATTAAATTTTGTCTGCGCAAGTTGCCAGGTTGAAACTACTCTTTCTTTTTTGAACTGTAACGAAGATTTTTTTCTAATAAAATACTAACAGTAAATGTTAATTTTTTCCCCAAAACTTACCGTCTAACCTGCTCCATTGATGGAAATAAAAAAATCTAATTTTGTTTGAAATTTATGTAATTACAGAAGCAGTTTTAATTAGAAAAAACGCCCAGCTTTTTACCTACGACCAGCGAAGCGGGCGAGTAACGACTGGCATAAAATAATTAATAAAACATTTACTTTGTGTAGTAGTGAAATGTAACTAAAAATGTTTATGTTTCAGAGGCACACACTGAAATAGCCACAGATAAAGTGCTTTGTACAAGTTACATTTTAACTTATAAATAAGAAATACAGTGCAATAAATTGAAATAATAATAATAGTAAGTAATCTACTACTCAAGGCTCTAGTGGTAAGGTATCCGATATCGCAATCAAAGCGAACCCATTAAGCAACATTATTTGCAGTAAGCTCCTATTATGCAAAAGCTTAGGTTAGAAGCACTCATTGCATTAGCCGGCCCCGGGGGCGCAGCGGGCGGCGGCGTGTTTTTTACGATCGCCAACAAAGCGACCCACAAAAACCCACCCCCGCTGTTTCAGGACTAATTCGTATCGCTGTTCAAATTACCGGGGTATTTTTCAAAATAACAAAACGCACAACGGCGAACTGTCGTGTTGTCCGGCTCGTAACCTCCGTCACGGAATGTTTTTTTTAGTTGAACGAGAATCTATGTGTATAGAAAAAAGTACCTACCTATACTTTTTTTGTACACTTTATATAAAACGTACAACGATTCCAACACTTAAAGTAAATGTGAACTTCATTAAAGTAATAAAGTTTTATAAGTTACCTCTTGTGAGTAATTTTTGAAGGTCATGTATCAATGGGATTGTGTGGTCCATACCTAACAGGCCGCCGCCGCGCCGCCGTTACATCTACGTGGTCGCGTGGCGGCTTGGCAGCTCAAAGTTGAGTATCTCGGATGTTACATCGATCGCTCGTTGAGGATGCGCCCCCAAGTGGAACACGGCCCAGCAGGCGCGCGCCGCTTGAGCGATGCTCCGACCGGTGTTGGCATCCAAGTTACCAACTTATACTAAACTGAGGATCTACAAAACCTTCATCCGATCATGGCTAACCTACGCGTTGCCGGCATGGAACGCGTTGGTAGCTAAGTCGGAGAGAAAGCATCTCCGGGCGCAGCAGAGCCTGGCCCTTCGAGCGATCGTGAGGCCGGGTCGCGCTACATCAGGAACGACGTGTTGGAGTGCGACTTAAACGTGGAGCCCCTGGCTGAATTTGTGGTCCGGTTGGCGAGGCCTATATACGACCGAGCCGACAACGAACCTCATACCCATCTCTGGAACTTTTCGCCCCTTCACGCTTGTCCTCCTGAGGGCCGACCGCTTCTTCGGGAGCTAGAGGGGATCTAGTCCCTCCGTCCATCAGCAGCACCGAGGCTCCAAGCAAAGGTCGGTAAGTGACGAACATAGACGCCAACACCGCCTAATGTGTGTAATAACGGTGTGGCATATCCGGGCGCTGTTGACCTCTTGACACTGCCCAGGTAAAGAGGGTATCCTAGACGCCCACATAGTAGATCCACACCAAATGGGATTACTATTCTATTTGTTCTGGAAGTCTCTGCTGGATTTAATGCATTCTTAGACTAAATTGACACCTCTTGGTTTAGTGTATTAGTGTCTGCATGCTACATCCTTTCATTACGTAGATCCTGCGTGTACTCAAAGTAGATTTGTATTAACGGCGCACTTTCACTTGAAGCCTTGATGGGATCTTTAAAATGATCTTCATTCATAGGAAAGCACAGGAAGGCAAAGAGCATAAAGTACCAAATATGTATATACATCCTTACAGACCTGATGTTCTTCTGTACCTATGAATGACGCTCTTCATACACATGGAAGTAGAATTCACGTACCGTTCACACTACGAGCCATTCCAATGTAAATATTATGAACGGAATATAGAAGAATTATTGAAAATCAAAAACTGGAATGAAGTTGAAAATGGTAGAGTTAAGTCTATAAGATCATTGCAATAATTCATATAAATGTATAAATTGGAATGTTCTCCTTATTTTCTCCTTTGCCCACTTAAATCAGTTTGATGATATTGCATGTTTATGGTGTCGTAAATCTGCTTACAACGAAGATTTACTGCTGTAGGATGTAGGGCCACAAATTATCTTCGGCACAATTCGTCCTTTGTCGGGCGGACCATTTTCTGATCACTCCCCTATATATTTGATCAGTTAATGGCTCTGAGCGACATTAATCAAAAGGTGTAAGGCTCGCGCCGTAAAGGCTTAGAGTTAGGTATCTGATTCATCCAAGATACAGTTACGCAGTAAATTTGTATCTGTGTCCATTATCCTATTCTAATTTGTTGACGGCAGTACTCTCGCTCACTCTCTGCTGTGCTTAATGCTGGATGTTTGTGTAAGATTTTGAATACAAATATGCTTCTGTTCTTATTTGTAATATGTTGTATTTTTCTTATCTTCCTTTTTGACTGAGCAGGGTGTGATTGGCAGTATTTTGTGTAAAATAGCTGTCGCATATTTTCCCCTACATACAAAAACAAGGTGGCATAGGCTTTTCCTAGCCATGCGTAATCCATTTCAGGATGGATCTTGGCGAGGTAATGAGATCCGTCAGAGCGAGCTACAAGCTAGGACTCGGGTCTTTCTTGTTCAATTGTATATAGTGCCTCCATACATGATATTTATAACGATGTAATGAACAGTTTATGGATTGATCGATAAATCGATGCTAGGCGTTCATCTGAACATTGTAATGGCAATATTGACCATAAGTGTACTCAGTTATTTAAACGGAAGTTGACAGAAAAGTTGAAAGATGTCATTCGTAACGTCTTTTTAGTAGAATGTTATTTCAACTGATACGTTTATCTTTATTAGCCAGTGGTCTAACTACTTGTTCCTCGGTTGTTACATTTCATTACCGGCATAATGTCTTTATGTTTGATCATCATTTAGCGTTTGCCCCGAACCTCGCTTGAAAGAAAGCGCAGACGCACCGTAGAGTAGACCGCATATACCCAAGAAAAATTCTTTTCACCCTTGCTTTAAAGAGTTTAGTTTCGATTATTGTGAAGTGTCAAAATTTAATATGTATTACGTAAACTATGTTACTTCCTGTGCATTGAGTCGGAACGAGCTCTAAGCAGAACGACTTGGCCCATTCGCACCAATCGTGTATAATGCCCACTTACTTACGGCCGCACTGCAATCATTGTGGATTTATAACGGATAATAAGTCGATGTTGGACGCCCACCTGGTTGGCTGCGACGTAGGCATGTGGTGGTAATACCATCTCGTTGTAATTATACCGAGTTGGTTGGTTACTCTCGCTCGTGGGTCGTAACCATCGACGTGCATTCTATCGCTTTCACTCAGACTTTAAGTTCGAAATGCAGTCGCACAAATCTTGTAATTAAAAACTGGTGATAAATTATTCATGATATTTAATTTTGATTCATTTATGATTTTTTGTTTTTTTTTTGCTTTTATTGCTAAAATTAAAATTAGTCTAAATTTAAATGTGGATTAATACTCATATTTCATAGCTACATATATACTTAAGCCGTGTATTATATGTATATACATTCAAAACTTTAATTATTATTCTTAAGTCTGCCGTTATAAGACATAATAAAAAAAAAAGTAACATCACGCCTGTAATCCCCGAAGAGGATAATAAAATAATTTTAATTAGTGCTTGTAGACATGTACGAGTATATCATAAACGAATAACACTAATTAATATAATTATTGTAATACTAATATTGTAATACATCGGTCCATAGTGAATGTATATTGTTTGTCATTATTTCACTTGAATTAATACCAGCTGATGTTTAAATAACGTATTGGACATTGAGAAAATATCTTTAGAGTAAATCATAAACAATACCACAATTTTCATTCATTTTAAGAACCATTTGTGGTACTAAGTATGCTAGCAAATAAAAAAAAAATAAACAACGAGGAAAGAAAATATATACAAAGTTATTAGATGTGTAATTTCAACATAGGTATGTATAGGCAGCGTGGCCGAGTGGTCTAAGGCGCTGGTTTTAGGCACCAGTCCGAAAGGGCGTGGGTTCGAATCCCACCGCTGTCAAAATGTTTTTTGTTTAAAGTTAAGCATTTGGTTTTAAATAATATTATTAGATGTATTTTAGTATGTATTATAAATTATTTGTTTTTATCATATAAGTTTTTTCATTCAAGTGTTAAAAAATATACTTTATACCAGAATCATTATTTTTTTATGACAGGATGTCATTTTAATAGGAGAACGTTACTGTTAATTAAATACATTTGCAAAATAAATAGAATTACACTATTCTAATGTTGTCTTTTTCTTTTCAGGTAATACAAAATTTTGTGGATTCTATTCGTCGCTGCTCTGGCAACATAATGTAAACGGGTAACATTTTTAAGTTGAAGAGGTATTTTACGCTTAAAGTGATTTTTTATTTTTATTTATTTATTTGGTAATCCAACAGTGAAGCCAAATTAAACAAAATTAGTACATCATTTGATAAAATTAACATGGCCAAGATATATATAAATATATTTACACAATATATATTTTTAAAATGTTACCATTTTCAATTTTTTTTCTTTATTTCAATTCTTTTACATAAAGTACGTTACATAGCATAGACTATATTTTTATCCGTAGAGTTGTATGAATAAATACTACCTATAATAAAAAGTGATATGTAGGTAAAAAGAGAACATCATATTGGCGTCAAAATAAATGTGCAAACGTAGACATGTAGACAATTTAAATTAGTCGTAAAAAATTGAATTTCGAACGCTCACCCGCTGGAATTTCCTGAATGCCTCAGATAGGAATACCAACCTTCCATTACATTAATAAAAACGATACTGAACTTTATGCCACATTCAATAAGGAGTACATAACACGCATTCGATTACTATATGGTTAAAAATGTTCTATACTTAAAGTCGTCCAATTTGAATCTTATTGTACACGTCTTAAAATTCATATACTGATGAAGCTGGCACAAAAAAACAGATGTCATTGCATTTGTCGATGGCATACCGAATCGACGTAGTAGGGCTTCGGTCTCATGGGTTTTTTTTTTCGTTTTAAGTTTTTGCAGACGCCCAATTAAAACAAAATGGATTCTTAAAGCCGTCAGTGATACAAAAAATATATGATAAAAGAACATTCTAAGACGCTGCCCGTCACGCTAAGTATTGTTTGCATAAGACAATAAAAATATGTTCAAAACAATAGGTTGTCAGAGCCAGATCCAACAGACTTATAACATAACTGGTGGAAAGAATGAGTACCACACTCCTCTGCCGATCACTTCGAGGTATTGCAGGCGTGTGTCATGTTCGAAACCATCCGTAAAATACCCACATGAAGTAAAATTTCTAGTTTCTAATATGTTTAAATGAACACATGAGTCGAAAACTGTTCGGTAGACTTGAAAGAAGGAAAGAAAAAAGTACAGCAGAAGCTAGAAGAATCTAGATCCTCAATGTGCGATAATCCACGGGCGGGCAGTAGAGGGTCTATAGAACAATAAGACATGATGAGATCGTTCAAAGGGAACATGTATAAGCACATACTCGTATATGTACCTGATAATTAA
Organism: Mimoniades ocyalus; assembly: GCA_018245615.1. Classification (NCBI taxonomy): domain Eukaryota; kingdom Metazoa; phylum Arthropoda; class Insecta; order Lepidoptera; family Hesperiidae; genus Mimoniades; species Mimoniades ocyalus. Next base: position 9,409 of record DWDV01002412.1, read on the forward strand.
AACTAAAACGTATTTAACAGCTAATCAGTTAATAATTCAATTATGAACTCGAAAATGAAAATTGCACTGCTCCAAACAGAATTTGCAATGTTTATACTTAACGGATGGTAAGTTACAAAATAGATGAAAGTAAAGGAAAGCTTTGTTATTTCCAATGTTGTTGTAAATATAATATTGGAAACTGTGATCTAAGCTGATCGTGTTTTTATCCCATATCAAAATCAGTTCTATTGTTTTATATGTGCCAGCGAATATGTACGTAACATAGATTCCCTGCACCTCAAAAATAAACATTTTAGAAGCTATGTTCGTTTCAACAATGTTGTTCTTTGTTTTAACTTTTTTTGTAAGGGATTAAACAAATATTTTATCAGAGGGTCGATCAAATACACCCTTAGCCCTTTTCGAACATAAAAAAAACTTTACACTTGTTAACTTTGGATTCGACGTGGTATCAATCTTACGGCTCGTTTGCGTTTAGTGTTTTAATGTACGAGTAATTCCCATCGATGCCGAGTCCGCATGCCTAGCGTGGGGATTATTTAATTGGTATAAACGCCTCACGGGAGGCATATATTCAACACCGGGCTTTACATGCTTTAAATGCTATATAAAATAAAAATATTAGGTAAAATAGATTACATTTTAAATATAACGAAATACCATAAAACTACAATCAAAAAAAGAATAATTCTGAAAGTAATCACCGCTATTGTTAATTAAATTCCAATTTCAAATGTGTATCGAAAAGCATATTAATGTTCGGAACGTTTCTTACCATTATTTTTTTTGAAATGCAAAAACTAATTCGCGCTAAAAATGTTACAGAGTGGCGTCATTTCCGGTGTCCCCACACAAACACAATATTGAACAACATGACCAAGTGACGTCAACATTGTACTCATTTGGTAATGATATAATTTATTATTCATGATCGCTTCCCAACTAAATGATCACTTAACTCTGTGTTCGGAGTTGTCTTCATTCAATTATTCCGTTTAATTATACACGGCATCGCGTCAACGTAGATATGATAAACACATGCTTGCCTACCTATGTGTATCGTTAAGTTCCACGTGCTATATTGCTATGCATGTAATAAGCGAACGCTATTGTATTATTAATACTTTAGTTCTTATTATTCACGTATCAAAAAAGATATTATTATATGTATTTTACTTAGAAATCGTGGAATTTCTTTGTCTATTAACAACGAAACTATTAAGTATACTACTTAATATGTGTTCAGTAAATAAACATATTGGTGTTATACAATAAATTAGGTAATTGTTTAACGTTATTTTCGAAGTTCGAATCAAACCTTATTGTCGCTCAGTGCCATAGGCGCAGCAGTGTTGTGTTCTTATTTAGCAAGTGTCGTTGCGAGACGCGTTAAAACGTTAAGTTTATCAAGAAAATTTTCATCGCTAACAAAGTGTCTAATGTCCTGATGTAATACCCAATAAAATGTGACGTCATACAAACTACAGTGCTTCCCCACTTTCCGTAATATTTACTATTTCTGTACACTAAAAATAAGTCAACAGAAAATCTACTCCGAGTCGTAGTAAGAATATGCTTTTATTACATTTGTACGTCAGTTGAAACTACTTCATAACAGCGGACGTAGGTCGAATCGTCAAGAACAAAGGGCTAAATGCACCAGCGTCCCCTCTTCATGATTATTCTGTTTAATTAATGTCTACCATCTGCCTCATTGTGTGGAGCCGTCCACGCGTATTAGTTACGATCTTAAACAGTTGTACGACAAGTACCGTCGAAGTGTGTCAAAGCTCGATGCTTGGATAGAAAGACAAACACATATGATGAGCCATATTTATGTTTTCGTGATGTCCCAAGTGACAACATTATATTTATCTTGTATAATATCTATTTCAGAGATAGTTTGGAATATAGTCGGTACCAGCTTTACAAATGCAACTTACTTATTTAATTTGGATTAACTTTAAATATATTTTTAACCAATTATGTATAACAGTTGAAACGTGGGAGTTTACTGCACTCCTCTACCTATCTCTTCGGCAATTACAGACGTGATGTTACATTAAATTCATTTTCATCATCATCACCCAATCTCAGTCCACTGCCGGAATATATAAAATATATCTTACATTTATCACCCAAAGAGCGACAAATGTACGTAACGTAACTTCACGCCTGTAATCCCCGAAGAGGTAGGCAGAGGAATGCAGAACACTCCCACGTTTCACCG
>DWDV01002413.1:0-11638 GCA_018245615.1 Mimoniades ocyalus
ATCCAGACTCCGAGCCACTACTAGAAAATCTAAATTAGAAAATTTAGTAGTGCCTGACCCGGGAATCGAACCCAGGAGCTCCCGTTCGGCAGTCGCACTTGCAACCAACACGACCAACGAGGCAGTCACATACATATATAATATAAACGTCCAAGTTCAATTTTTAGTATAATACCTACCACCATTCTTACTAAGTAGTATCTAATCTATTATGAAATATGAACCAACTAACCAACTAAGTATAAAAAACATTAAACAAAATTAAACATATAACGATGTAAGTTGATTGAAGCTGCATTTTACACGTTCTAATTTCGCCACCTGGAATTATTCTTTAAGGTTTAATTCGCAGCGGCCATAATCCATTCGATGCGGGTAGCATTAAATTATATTGTTTTGTTGTCTGGACTTAAAATATGATTACGAATCGCAAAAGTTACCACCGCTAAACCACCCATTGTGAAACCGCTGCCTCTCGTGGCCGCCCGCTGTTCTCAATAACGTGACCGAACGCCACCATATCTCGACTATGTTAGATAGTGCAGTGCAGTTAACAGTAATATGATATTTAGTATTTAGTTTAAGATATATTAAACGAGATGCGCATCTAATTACGCGTGACCGTTTCGCGTTTTATACGAGTGGTTGTTTGTATGCGTGGAGCACATTACTTGGCAGTTCAAACGCTATGTTAAAATAATAATTATGTAACAGAAAATATCATATCCATTTTGAATGTTATTTTAAAACGGTATCAAAGTAGGTAAAAGGATGACTTTCCTTATTCTTTGCACTTCGATTAAAGCAATAACTACGTAAACAAAATGATGACTTTCCTTGCAGGATAAATTATATCTGTGTAGTACCGACTGAGGATGTTGTTATTCTAGCAAAGTTAATTCCAGAGATAATAAACAGCGTGAAATACAATTATAAGCATTGAGTAAATTGTCAGCTATATCATTTATACTTTTAAAAAAATTAACCACAGAAAAGTACATATATTTTTCTGTTTCCTGTTGTAATCACCGTTATTTAAATATTATGTTCCACCAATTATAAAACTAAAAAAAAAACATACCGTGATCTCAGTTCATGCATGCGTAATATTATTATTGTAACATAAGATGTATACAGCAGTGTAATATGTATAACCAACTCAATGACTATTATGTAATCTAACGACATTGTAACCACAAGTTAAACAAGTGATTAGAATACAAATATACAGATACCGTAGTCAGTATAGAAATAGCAATACCAATATTTAAATGCTGGCTTGCACCAAACAGTAGTTCCTTGTAAATGAACGTAGTATCTGTGTATATCGATATCTGAGTCACATACACACAGACAAACCTTGTTAGCTGTAGATAAGCATACCACATGTGATTTGTAAATGGTGTAACAGAAAAACATTTTAACTACGTATTTAGATGCATTACTTTTGTAATATATGTTGTTTAATACACATTTCCATAGTCTTTTCAAGTATGTTTTATGAGGCAATACAAGAACTGTAGAAAGTATAAAATTTGAAACGTTTCTGTATTAATTATCAGCATATCTATCCAAATAGAGATCTTTTACGTTTTATATCAGCGATGATAAATGCGACTGAAGTAGAAATGATAACTGTCGACTTCAGTGCGTCCTTGCGATGTTTACATTGAAATTGCGAGAACACGTGTTAATTTTCGGCGGTGGCGTATAATATGTAACATGTACATCGTAGTAAAATTTATTTATGTTCTAAAGATATAGAATACAACGTAGAAGATATGAAGGAAAATGTATTCGTGGTTTATTTTGAAGCGCAACGTAACAATATGTTCATATTTTTACATGTAACGCCCAAGAAAATACAGTTGCGAATGACGTCTTGAATGATAAACGTGTAAGGTTATGTAAGTGTAATGTTGTGTTTGTAATATCATGTTTAATTACAATTGCTAATATTATTAACGTGAAATGTACATTACTTTGTGTTGACATTGAGTGATTGTTGGTAAAAGTGATCCATTTATGAGAATTAACGAAATTGACAATTACCTAATTGTTTGTTTCTTTATGTTCCTACTTACAATTTTCGTCTATGATCCTGTCAAAACATTTCTAAATTCTATGTGACTCTAAAATTAAATAACTATTCAAATTTGAATAAAATGTTTCATCTAAAATGATAAAATGCTCATATTTCTAAATTGATGGTAATACGTTTACGTTACGTTTACGTTACGTTTACGTTACGTTTCCGTTACGTGACGTTTACGTGACGTTTACGTTACGTGACGTTTACGTTACGTTTACGTCACGTTTACATTACGTTTACGTTACGTTACGTTTACGTTACGTTACGTTACGTTTCCGTTACGTTTACGTTACGTTTACGTTTGATGGTAATAACGACGTCCTTATTTAGGAGCTAAAAATATAAGTAAATGGTTGGTACAAAAAAAAATGTTTACAAAAGAAACAAGGCAGGCAGGTGATGATATTGTAAAAGGTGAAATAACCTGCCGATTTTTTTTTCTTTCTATGAGGAAGTGATTTCGCTGTTCTGTGAGATAGCAATGAGGCCGTAAAGTAATGAATGTTAAGGTCTATTGTAGCTGCAATAAAGTTTTAGGGTTCCGCAGGAAGTACGAATGGGATCATATAAACTAGGAGACGTTAAGGCCCCGCTTGTTTTTGGGGAAAATCGCAGGAAACGTTCTATATTTCATGTGTGTTTACGCGATGTCGTTTCATTTATTTCTATGTGGTTCCGATGTACTTCCGATTATCGTATTCTTTGCTATCTTGTAATAAAATCTCACCTTTATTATTATTGTGCCGTAACATGAAGGCGTATAGTAAAAGAATTTTGGCTATTTTGATGCTGGCGACCTCTATAATCCCCTACCGTCGCGTGATACAAATACGCCATCAGCATTTTGAGCAAATTCCAATCTTTGCAAACTATTATTGCATCTAGGTATATTATAAATGTTAATTAAAATTGTATCTCTATATATATAACATTAAATGTTTAATGAATGCACTTATGAATTTGTCTGTAACCGTGTTCACACCACCACCGAGTATAATCAGCCTTCACGTGGTCATGTGTCAAGCACACGGTTGTATAAATATTCGTTTTAACGACGCATAAATTAGCTGACACTTCTACTATAGTACGTTCGTGAGAATAAAAATTGTTTGTGAATAAAACTTTATTGGAAACGTACAATGCAATTGCGTTTGTATATCAGTTATAACCATTCCATCACCATTAGTTGACTGGTAGAGAACGCCACTAGGCATTAAGTCCGCTTTTGTACAATCCACCTAGATTTTAGGTGGATTACATACATTGGATTACATACATGTGGATTGGTACATTTAATAATAAAAAAAACAAGTGCAATTTAATATTAATCAAAGGTAACCTTTTTAAGTGATGACATGAATAGATATAACGTAATATTTGCATGTGCTCCATGCTCCGATTCTTAGTTAACATCCATGATACGCCAAGGGAAGTTGCAATATGATTATTTCAACCAGTTATCTTTGCAATTTCTGTCTGTTGATCCGTCAGCTGAGAGACTATTGTGGTCGATTAGTGATCATTGCCTCTTGGACTGATTCTATAAAAAGGACAAGATGTATTAATGAATCATAACTCTTAATTGAAACAGTTCATCTCGACTCTCTTATGTAAAGATGTGTTAGATTTCCTTTTATATTTTGCAATTCGATATTTGAATTGCAATATATTTTGTCGTATCGCCTTATATGATAAACTATATAATGGAAGCAAAAACACATTTTTTTTAACTGTTATAACTAGCGTCTCTTAATTATGATTATTATTATTATTAAAAAAGACATTAATTCAGTTCTATTGTTATTTGGAAACTATATCTATACTTATGAATGCAGCTAACATTAAGTAATTGCTTCCTTCTTTGACATCGATTACAAAGGGGCGATATAAATCACAATGGTAGCAATGATTACGCATTTTTCCGCCACTCTTAGGCGACAGTTAAACAAGTCCGTACATCCAACTTGTAGTAAGCTAATTTCCATTTTGACGTTGAGTTCACTTATTTCGTCCGAAGTAAGATATCTTGTCCCGTGACTTGGAAAGATTAGGAAGTTCCGTGGAATTTGTAAGTTGCACAATTCTGGGGTAAGCCCTGATATTGTTACAGAGGAAATTAATGGAATCTTTTTTATTTCCTTATAAGTTGCAGATGTATTGCTTCTAAATCACTCATAATAATCTTCTCTAATTATTATTTTATGACCTGATATATAATATGTATTTTGCCTATTTTGGATTAGCTACGAAAATTGATTATTAATGTTAATTATTGTAGGCAATGCGATATTTAGCACTTGGTGCCCTCTACCTACCCCGTAAGGGACCTAGGATGATGATGTAACAGCAATAATGACAGAAAATTTACACGCGTACATTATTCATCAAACCTTTTTTACATTCAAACTCGTAAATAAATGGTCAAACTCAACGGACCAAATCGAGAGCGAACGCAGAACGTAGATACGATCCAAAACAAACGTATCAATAGATTGATCGAACCACGTCTGTTATGAAGCGAAATTATCCTTGAGGTATTGTTAACAGTACTATCTCGACATTAGCTTTATGTGAGCAGATTAAATCAAGTGCCGCTTCGTATCGATCGATGGTGAACTAGCCGCCGTGTTTACGTTCACATAATTCATAGGCGTCTAGCGGTGCGACTCGTATCAGAAACGTACCGTCAACGTGCTAAAGGTTTGCCGTTATCGGAAATCGTTGAATAAAATTACATAAATCCGTATGTGGTGGAAGGCTTACGTTTTTCTCTTTGGTGTTTTGTATGACTTGGTCATGTTTCTCCCTTTTAACATTCACTATCATTTAAATTTCTCCCTTTTAACATTCACTATCATTTAAATTTCTCCCTTTTAACATTCACTATCATTTAAATATCTAAAGGTATTTCAGCTGAAGGTGAACTATTTCTATGCGACTTGCTATTTGTAAAGCGATTACGATAATACAAGTCCCGAAACAGAACTTTGGATTATTTATTTATGACGTTACTGTTTTTTATTGTCCGAACACCTGAATGTAACCCATAAGTTGGGAAAACTTCTTTTTCGCTTACTGCCATTGTCATTTTTTCCTCTTTATTATTATTTTTCTATTTTTGCCTTCATCTATCCACCATCCGTGTGTTCCTTACAAAGCCTGAATTAATATAATAATTTGAAATTTCCTATCACCCAATAAGGTGCGGTATATTAATATAAGCTTTGTAAAAATTATTCCATTTTAATGAAATGTTTGGCAACTTATCCAGCGCTACTTGAATAACTAAGAACTAGTTCGGATAGATTACCGGCATTGTTATTAAGTTCCTGCAATGAAACTTCATTAACAAGTTTACAAGCGGCGACGTTGAGAAATGTAATAAAAGGGGATTGTAGTTGCTTAGTAGGTTGTGATAACAGTAATAAACTTTACTTCATTTAACTAGTAGCCGGTGTTTCTGACACATTTTATTCGCTAGTCGCTTTGCTCAAACATTTGCGCCAGTCAGTTACACCAACTGTATTTGCAGTTAGATAAGGGCACAGCAAGGCTGCAAGGCTCAACACAAATGTTTGTTTGAATAATATTTTCTTGTGAGCCCCCACTTGATGTCGACATCAAATTAAACAAGTTTAAACTGAGACCGCTTTAAAAACCCAGATAAATGAATGCTCATGGGAGTGATAATATAACAGTCATCATTGTCTTGCAAGAAGTGTGAGGTTTATTTACAATTTCTCCTATTGCTGTAAATGATAAATTGCAATTTTTTACCACCCAAAACGACTAGTAATACTAATAAAATTTTAGGGTCCAGTCACATTATTTTTTAGAATTCACAATATATCCAAGAATACCTTAAGTATTACTCATTACAAAGGGAGACTCCAAATAGTAGGTTGCGAATTGAACTACCTGAATCAACTTGGATACCAAATTTTTTTACACTTGAGTAACTAAAGCAAACATCTGTTCCGTTTTGGCGAAATTTCTGAACAGTTGTTCGATGGTTTTACCTTATTTGAACATCTGTATAAATAATTTGTTTTCGTATGCGAGCATGAGACGCGGTTGCGATAATTCCTGCATCACCTTTCGACACTATTTTGATGCTCAAATTGACTTCAATATTTTTCCATACTTTACTTGGCATCAAAAAGTAAACCATTTTTTTTATCGAACCAACTATTCCGTTGAAATCAGTATAGTACGGTAATAGTATCTAAAAACGATAAAACACTAGAAAGAGGTGTATTTTTGCTTGAAATATAAAGAATTATTAATATAGAATAGTCTGTCAACGGTAAACGGATAGACGTTAGTGTTATAATGGACAAAAGAATCAATAGCGAGAGACAAAAGACCCATCCTTTATTCAGAAGTGATTTTAGCTTTGAGGGATTTTATTTATTTACTGTAACATAATAGGGACCAGAATGGCTTGAAAGCCGAGCGAGATGATGAGGGCTGTAAAGTGCGGTAGCGTAAATAAAAAAATGAAGCAACGAAAAATGGTTTTTAAACGAAAACATACTGAAGGAGATAAGGACGCGTTTTATTGTGCCACAACATAGGGGCAGACGACAAAACTTATGACAAAAAATAGAACAGTACAATCTGCTCCCGTATCATGTTACGGAAGAAATCTTACCAAATGTTGAATCAGACAATCGAATATCACTAATAGTATGTACTTTGAAAACTGTATAATACAGTCAAACTTTATAAAATATAAAATTTAGAAGTCAATAATTTCATGGACGAGAATTTTGTAACAGTAAATACCGTCGTACTTAAATGTTTTTAACGTGATCGGAATACATAAAGAAGTCATATAAATTGTTCCCGAGTGGCATTAGATGATAAACTGAATATTTTCAACGTTAGGAATCATACTGCATTTCTAAAGAGTTGAGATACCCACTCCCAGAGAAACCTGGCTCATAAAATATACAATACATTATTATCAGAAGCAGAGCCCGTAGCATATGAGGCATATGTGATATGTATCTAATAGAATAATACATCAAAACGTCCTGTACATATCTGATGTACGAACGGTTCTACCTGTCTTCATCAATAATATTTTTTATGAAGCAAGTTTTTTCTAACATTGTCTAATATCGTCTGCCAGTTTGTGATTGATGTATTCTGAATCTCTGGAGCTTTAAGGAATCTTGTTCGTTTAATTTGATACTTCAGGGTCCTTAAAAAGTTATGGTGGATAATCGTTTTTGGTCTTCGGCGAGTTTAATAAGATACCTTATAGTAAGTAAGTTTCTTTGAAAACATTCTAAATAATACTTTAGTCTTAACAATAACAAATCTCTTTCAAACAAGCACCAGCAACCGCGGATATAAGGCAGCAGAATCAGTATTTATCATGCTATAATAAAAACGATATAGATAATCTTGTAATCGATTTATCTAATGCTGGTATTCAAAATGAGAACTAATTAAAAACCGGACATTGGAAAAAAATTGGACTTGTCCGGCTACTGAGCCGACGGAAAATAAAGGAGCCGAGCTCCCGTCCGGGCAATCTCGATAAAATTGTGTAAGAGGATTAAAAGATTTATTGTGCAAACCTCTTCAAAGGAAATTTTTGGATGTTCCCGTTTTATTTTCTTCGTTCGCTCTACATTGTCTGATTTTGTACGTGTCGTCGCATAACTAAGTTAAAACGCTTAAACGCATTCGTTTATTTAGTTCGTTGATGTTTATGCCTACTGGTTTACAGTTTATACCTTCTTTGGAGGCCTTATTATTTTTTGAAGCAAAAACTCTTATCGCGGTTTTAAGAGACCACTTAAAAGCATAATGATGGTCACCTCTTTTAAGTGGCACCTAAAACACTCAGCGATATCAGTTACGACATTTATGACGAAGCATTTGCGTATTTAGTGATATATTTTATTTTATCTAACTTCCTATTCAATTTTTTTTTATATCTGGAGACAAATATGGATCAAATTTTAATTTCATTATGTACGTATGACGTTCTAATTTTAAATGTCTATCTTTAATCGAATAACAGTGACCGGAAAGCCGATTGCCGAGCGAATAGAACCACGTACAGCTAGTAACGCAATAATGTGCGTGATTGAGCGAACAGACGTCTTTAATTAATGTCTTTACGAGAACTTCCAGGCCAATAATAAATTCTCCCTGTTGCAGGTAAACACTAGCAGTAAGCGAAAGCGAGGAAGTACCAGATGGTATTAATGTAAGTTCTTGTGTTTAGAGAAACTCTCAATTACGATGATCCTGTTTCAGACAGTTAAGGCTTAGAATTCAAGAAATTAAATTTAAATAAATGAGTCTTACTATCATTTATCCAAGAGCTTTTATAAGTTATTGTAAATAATGCTGATAAATTACATACTTGAGTAATTAAACTAGCACCTCGTAATTCTTTTAGTTAAAAAATATTACGATTTAGTAAATTATGAATTATTTAAGCGTTATATGCAAATTAAAGTGAATTATGTACTATGTACATAGATTTTTAGCGTTAACTTACATCGGTGAAAAATAAATAACATTACGTTACGATTAATTATCTTCATAAATTAACCCTTAGCCTGTGGAACGTTGACTTTCCAAATTTATGTCCTTTTAAGATTAAATAAGCGATATCGGAACCAATAAAAATATTTTGGTCTTGATTTAATGTTTTAATAACGATTTTAATATTCGAGACCTTGCAAGTTTTATTACTTGCCTTTCCCGCAATTCACGGCAATACCTTTACAACTAGCAACACAAACTGTATATCACAGCTCTGTCTTGCGCTGTTTTATATGGAGTCCTTTATATCACCCGTGGAAGCTATTACCTTTCCTAAGTAAACTATAACAATAAATTAAGAGCCCCGCCTCTAGTCTTTAACAATTCAAGTATGAGCTTAGTAGTTGTTAATAAAAAAAATTGATATATGTTTTCTTGTTTCATAACCTTCCGTTTATGTCATTGTTGTATTCTAATTTACGTTAGTGAATCAAACTTACAATTAGATCGTTGACTTATGGATGATGTAATGTCATTAGCTAGAGGTAAAGTTTACTTTTGGTTAAACTCCCTTTACACCTTTATATTAATTCCAGCGGAAATAATTTTCTTATTTTAAACTAGGGGAACCTAATACATCTGAGATAAAGTCAAAATTATTATTATTACCAGAAATTATTTTCAAATCGCTCCGCATAAACCAGTTTAGCCTTAATTCGGTGTAATAATCGATTGAAACTACAATCATATTGAACTCTTTGCTGATATCTCTTATAGTCAGGACCATGAAATACATGGAATGCTGCTTTCCTTATTCAAATCATCCAGTTACGGTTTATTATCATAGCGATAATATTTCCTTAAGATACCTAGCATATGAAGGAAGTAATTAATGTAACATATTATTTAAGTAAGTATATTAAAACCTCTGCCATCCTAATTTGATCATAGTACTCATATTATCAATTTAAAGTAACAAGTCGTATTAATCACAAGTTTCACTTCTCCAGTGACTAACGAGACTTAATCTAGGTTTTAGCGTTAAAATATTATTTGTTTCCTGCTCTAGAGTTTTTAAGTGACATATTAATTCGTACGTCGACTCTTAAGTAGAGACTTCCTCATTAACTGTTTTGTTATTATTTATTCTAGCGGGTCCACTTAACATCGCTCCAGAAGCAGTCACCTTAATATTTTAATAGGTCCGTTTGTCTCTATTAGGTGTGCCATTTATAGCGCACGTATCGCCGATAGTTAATGACAGTAATGACGGCCATCTCGCACTTGGAACTGCTGTCTCTGGTGATAAATTGTCAATAGTGATCCCGAACTTAATATCAAATAAGTCGTAAATAAGACAATTAGGGAAACGTTTTCCCGACGCGACGGTACAAAATGGCTTGTTCTAATGGTTGGCGACAACGGACCCGCGTTGTTCCATGACCTTCTAAATTGATTAAGATCCCATGATATTAAAGCATCATTTAAACATTGCAGACGAGAAAAAATACTAAAAATATTTTTGAAAGCAAAAGTCGTCTGCTGTATGACGATGGTAGTCTAGACTTACTGTAGTTGTAATATAATTAACCCAATGCAATTTATCTGTAATTGGCGCGACAGCACGTGACGCGTGATAAAAAATTCGGTTTCAATCAAAGTTACCTAACATCTGAGAAGTGTCCGCTGAATTTGTTCTGCGCTTGTTTCGACTGTCTTGAAATATTGCGAAATTGTCACTGATGACCGTGCTTAAAGTCACATAATTAGCTAAATTCGAAGTGACACAATATATGTGTGTAAAATACACATATATTGTGTCACGAGCGTAGATGAGGATGTATCAAACACAAATAAATAAACTGTCACGAAGAGACTCGAGCAAGCAATTTGCTTTGGGAACTTTCAGAAATTTCATTTTATTCAACTTTGAACATTTCACTGGCCGGCGGCTTTAGCCTGATTTAAGTGAAGCTTTGGGTAGGTACATTCGGTGACATATAAAGCATTTTTAAACTAGGAAATATTATTTTAAGCTCCCTATTTTTATTGTTCCACTAAATATTGCACATTATAGTTTAAATTCATAATTCCTGTAGTAATAGAAAATCTGATTTATATGAGAATTAATAGTTATCATACCCAGTGGACTAAAGTTATTATTAATTGGAGTTTTATTAATTAAGATTTAAAAACGGTTTATAACATACAATTTAAAGGTTCAAACTCCTATTTGCTATGAGCCATAGAATTTTCAACACAATTGACAAATTGAAACAAACTGGAAAGTTTCATTTCCAAGTTAGCGGTAACTGCCTTCAAATGAAGGCAAGGATCCATTAATTCACTGTAAGAACTTGAATTAAATCACTCGGGCGTCCAGCTCGTTGAGGATTTAGATGATGTTCCAGGGTTATTCTTAAATTAAAATATTTTAGAAGTTATTAAACTTTTTCTTTGAAACAATGACAATGTGTAAGCTTCTGGGAAATTTATCTTATGATTAGAAGTCAAAAAGCAAAGCATTTATTTATAGACACTTACGCGTTCATTAATCATTAGACTCTATTATGTAATCGTATTTTCTATATGAATGAAGTGCTCCGTCTGCTCAGTGGAGTGATCGTTATGGAAAAATAGTAATAAAAAGTATGGACAGACAACCCTTTGGATCTGAATTTTTCCCCTCTAAAATTATGTAGTATAATGAACCAGCGGGAAGTAAGTTAGCATTAAGTATTCGCATTTCCAGAGCTGTCTCTGTCGAGGCAGTTAAAATTTCACTTGGCTAAGCAAAATTTTCTGTCCGCTGCAAAAATCTTCCCCTTTTAGGGAGAGGGGAGCAGCGAGCGAATTCTTGCATAAAATTTACATCGAGTGGTCCATACAAATTACCATTTCACTTCTTACTCTGATTAAATGTTGTAGAAAAAATATTGCTCTCTAAATGGAAGAGAAAATTCTCGGTTTTCGACTCATTAAAATTGATGTTTTGTTTTTTTTACCCGGCGGCGTCAGCCGAAGAGTGATTCC
>DWDV01002414.1:0-11638 GCA_018245615.1 Mimoniades ocyalus
GCACTTACGTCCTTAAAAGAACCCGCATGCAAAATTTGAAACTCCTAGCACTTGTAGTTTCTGAGATTTCGTGATGAATGAGTGAGTGAGTGACCTTTCGCTTTTATATATATAGATGAAGCTAACTATATTTTTATTGATATTCTTTTCTGCCAAGGTAAACTGCTACGGATGATTTGTATAGTACATGTTTTCCAGTTGTTTATTATAACCTGTTAGAGAAGACTAGAGGATCTTACGGTTTTATAACTCCTTTCTTGAACCTGATACTAGGTTATCCCTGCCGGGGAGACAAATACCATATATCTCTATTCTTACATACCTGCCGCGCCTCTTCTACATTAATCACTCTTTTTATACAATCACGCCGATTTTGGAGACTTGTGTCTCCATCAGCCAGTGTCTGGCTTTAGACAAAATAGTTATGATTAATTGGAAGGTACCAAGACATACACTACTAAATAGGGCTCGGAACGGGAGTGTTAACACTTTCAACTACACGTTAACTGGAAACAATGATAGGAATCGAATTGAAGAAGTGACATTATTTTAAAACTGTATTTTCTGTAGTTACGAGAATATTAGATTTACGAATTGTCATCACACCGAAGGAACCGCATAGGTATACATAATATGTTTAACTCTAGCTATTCAGATTTAGGCAACAGGCTAATGGGAAATATTAGTGAATATTTCAGCAACAGTGATTGTTCACATTTCACTTTGATAAGTAATTTCAAGTATCGGTCATGTGGTCCATTTTAGCATACATCTGCGCTTTCCACCAAGCGCGTTCCTGGCCAAATGCTAACGACAACCAAAATAAAAAATAAACAAGTCTCGTTGTGACACAAACGCGCAACTTTGCTCACAGCGGCTGGACAAGTGAAGGGGTAGTGATATGACCCGGTGCTTTAAGTGTTGCGACGACTAATCATGGAATCAATGAAGCTGAATTCGTTATTCAAGTTAAAGACGTTTTCAAGTAGGTACATCATTTTCAGGAGAATAAAGTACAGCTATTATGCACTATATTTTTGCCAGCAGGTGTAGATCGCGTAATTACGAAGCCTGATGGCCTGAAAATCATTTGCGAATCACTACCTTATAATCATGGAAGACACGATGGACAATATGCTCTAGAAACATCTACATTTAATTTGTTGAAGACACGCGATGAGAGGAAAAGACTACTGTTCAACAAATGATCAAAATTACACTGTTATCCAGTTTCAGTATTGAATTATCATCGTATGGTGTAATAAAATTCAGCAATATCAAGTCAAATTTAGTCATGAAATTAGAACTACCCTTACGTCTGAAAATAGTACAGTGGACCTGACCTCAGTATTTAATTATATTTAAAACTTTTCTAATTTGATAGGTACTTGAGAACTAGCTCAACAATTTCAGTTTCCAGGAATGGCAAGGTATCTACGGTCAACTTCTGTTTGCACAGATTTATTCATATTGTCCGAGCACCTAATGATTTGTATTAACTGAACTAATGTTACTAACAGTCCCATTGCTAATAACTGAACTAAATAATAATTTTTAATAGCTTTCTTCTTTTTCAACCCTTTTAGCGTTCCACTGTTGGAACATGAGTCTACTACCACAATGAGAGGTTTAATGCCATAGTCTACCACGCTGGCCAAGTGCGGGTTCGCAGACTTCACACGCCTTAGAGATTTTTTTTTCAGTCCTCTAAGGTTTCCTCACGAAGTTTTCCTTCACAGTTATAGCAAGTGATATTTAATCTTGAAACGCACATTTTAAAGAGGTGCGCGCTAAGATTTGAACCCGGTCTCCTGGAGTGAGGGGTCGAATTTGAAAGCACTAGGCTGTCACTATTTTATTTTATTTAGCTTTATTTAAATGAATTGAATTTTATTAAACTGTTTCACGTGATCAGCCCTATTCCCATAATCCCGGTCGAGATCGGATGCAGATGTTCATGGACGTGAATGGTTAACTGTGATTGTTGCTAAGTCTTTGCTTCACAATTTGCGAATAAAATTTTAAATATTAACATAAAAGATCAGCGGATAGAATGTATATTTTTAATCTAAAGTACTATCAGTATGAATGAATATAATAATATTAATAGAAAAACCAACAGAGCAAGAGGATGTCGCCATCGTCATTTACCGCAATGGAAATAATTATTTGTTGAGCGGGTAATATGTAACATGATTAACATAAACAAAGAACATAATTTTGTTACTGCTGGTAAACCAATTGCGTATTGTAGAGATTTCTTCTGAGTAATAAAGAAACGGTTTTATATCTACAATATATTTTACTTTACTTTAAAAGGTTGTTTTATACAATAAATATTACTTAGACTAACCTTCAGCAAAAAACGTTGAAATCCACTGGCTTTTAACATATAGATGCATTTGGAAATGTCATTTCGTCGTGAAAATAACGTGTTAAAATATAATAATAATATAAATGAAACTTAAAATCGATTGACTTTAGGCCACGATTATCAAGTTATTTGAGGCAGAAAGTGGTCAAGCGGTAATAATTGAATTAAAAACAATAATCGATATGTGAAGGCATACGTTTGTACATTAGTGAATTGATTTGAATAACAGGGTCGGTTGTATAAAACGTAAGAGAAATTATGTTTATCTTTTAATTTAATTGGCATAGGCAGATAATGTCGTGTGCAAGACTAAACATAGAACATTGGATTATTAAAATTAAACACATTTTACCAGTATCATATGTTTATTTATAAAGTTATTATAATGTTTCTTGAAAATATTGACCGAAATGTTTTTCAGCAAGAAAACAAAAGTACTTGATTAGCAAAATGAAAAGTCCTTTTTATATTTAAAACATTGCTGAAAACAAACACGCGTACCCAGCACTTTAAATTGCACGTCATCAATGCTACGAAAATCAAAGCGCTTTGTTTTCTCACATGTATGTAGACCGTTATCTTCTCAGTACGAAGCTTTGTATTTACCTTAGTTTCTTTGTTCACTTTTTTCCAGACTTCAAGCATCAACGAAGCGATCTCTTATTTGCGTCATGCGGGCCCGGGTGAAGGTTGTCAAGACAGCCGGATTAACTGTTCAATGTATTACCTCGTTTAAACGTGATAATAAAACCGCAGCTCAAATCATGTTAAGTGAAGGCATGATCACTGACGAAATGATACGAGAGCACTGTGTTATTTGTCATATTGTCATTAAACTAGTATGACTTGTAATAAAATACATTTGTCAAAATATGTACAAGTATCTAATTAACAAATATTAAATTATTTGTCCTTTTTATTGTAAAAAAACTAAAAAAATACGTACAATTTCAATTTTCGGATACCAATCTCAAGGACACATAACGTTTTGTATAATAAAGTTTTTTTTTAAATAGTAAGCCTCATAATAATAATCATAATTAGTAAAGAAGAGTTTGAAAAATGTGTCAATATTATTAAAATTCCTACTGAGAGATAGCTATAATAATTTTAATTACATTAGACCCCAGTCAGGATCTTTACAAGACCCGATAAATTACAGAAATTGTTTGGACGTCGCGTCGGTACAAAGTTTAATATACGGTGTTTATGTAAATTGACACAAATAACCAATTACAATGGCGCTACTTTGTCGACCTTCTGAATATAATGTTTAATACATCATCACGTCAGATCCTTTACAGGGTAGGTAGAGAGCAGTAACGGTAACCAGAACCCAAGTCAACTACGGTCAGAGATATTTAAAACTATATGATGAGCCAAATGAGTTTTAGAAATACCGCAGGCGCTTTAGTGAAGTCTTATAAGATCATACCTGTATGAATCCGTGAGAAAGAATACGACCCCATGCCGGGATACAGGGGGTCGAGGTATCTCGCGGTCTGCCTAGACGCTGCTACATGCCCTGCCCGCCTATAGACAGCAGTGGAGTCTGTGCTATGCGATCCCCAACCCGCATGCCCAGCGTGGGGATTATTAGCTAAAACCCCTCAGAGGAGGCCTATGTCCAGCAGTCGCCGTAAGCACGCTGGTGATGATAATCACTATCATTCTTCTTCTTCATCGAGTCGACAGCTGATCGTTAGTGATCAGCCTACGCGCATCGTGGTGAAAGGATTAGTCGCAATGTCCAAAGTGCACCGGGCAGTATATGTTCTTACTCGGGGGGGGGGGAGTCCGGGAGACTCCTTTCATGCACCCAATTATCACTGAGAAAGGTACTACGAGTACTTAGTAACTGTTGATTATACTCTCTTAAATGATCAATTAAATTCATTACGTAATTAATAATTGAAAATTAACAATACGACATATTTACAATAAATGTCACAAAACTTTTTAAAACCGTCATTGTGCTACCAAATCACTATCAAAGATACCCTGTTTCATCTTAACACTATGGGTCTAAAAATAGCACGGAGAAGATCAATGAATTCGTAATATACGCAAATATTCCGTCAGCTGACACAAGAATTCAATAAAGATTGTACGGTGTGAAAATCTTTATGGGTTCCTTTACCGTTCCTAAGATTATTCCTTGAAATATAGGTTAGGGTGGTGCAATAAATTAAAGTGCTATACTGACTTTTAGAAGTACACCGAATAAATTCAAAATTTCATTAAGTTTAAAATAGGCGAATCTCATAGTGACAAAGGTGACGACGGACGTCGTAATTGTAATGCTGTAATTAGCATTTGCAACATTGGTAAAATAATATAAAATCGCCATCTCGAAAAGCTTTCTGACATTTATAACGTATTTATCTTGAGCTTAATACTTTGGATTAGATTCTTGTAATGCTTCACGATATAGGAGTAGCTTTTCAAATATATTTTGTTCACTGCTCACTAGGATGATTTCAAAATCATTTAACCACGTTCTATCTGAAATTTGTAATGTAATGACCGGATAACATAACGATTACTATTTTTATACATGCCATATATAATTTCTGAATAAAAAAATATGAATCAAATTATTTAGCGCAAATAAATTTTATTATATAATATCCGGTAAATTACTTGGGTTTTTTTATACCTTTCATTATCTCTTTGGACAATCTCAACCCTCTACCACATGTCTTTACCCGTTTTTTGTAGGCGCTCTGCCGCCCTCACTAAAGCCTCCACCTACATGGGTCTGTTATTGCCCATTTTGAATAGCTACATATTCGTATTTTTACCGTAAATATTGACTGAATTTAAAGTGGAGTAAAGAATTTAATTTAGCATGGAATCGAATTCTAAATTCAAGTTTATTTCAACTAAGTTAAATTGCGGCTATGAGTACAAACCGCAATTCCGGGAAACATAATGGAAGCCGCTGATTTCGATTTTATTAAAGTAAGATGATATAGGATGAAATCACGGAATTTGTATTTGAATATTATTTTACTTGGGTCCTAAGTTGTAATAAGTATGTAAAGTCCGACATTATCAATATTCTCTGGAAATATTGTTATATGGTAGTTTAAATTAACCAATAACATGAATTATAAATTTAGAATATTTTGTGTATACGGAGGCCGTATATTTTAATTATAATTTGACAGTTGCCCAAAGTTAATAGCTCTCTACACACGGCCCTAACAGTGAGGTTGGCGCTATAACGTAAATCCACTGCTTAGTAATTTAAGATGGTTATTGTTTATTATTATTATTATTACATAAGATTTTCTTTACGAAGAACACAAACGAAGAATTTAAAAAATTAGGCCAAAAAGTCAAATAAATGGTTTCTACTGCGTGTGAAGTCTGCCATCCCGCACTTGGCCAGCGTGGCCTTAACGGGCTCGTCCTGAGAGGTCAAAGTCATGACAGAAAAAATGTTATACCCTAAATCTAAGTAATTACATATTTATGAGAATATTGTGATCGACACAGCATAAAAATGTCATTTTTAAATTCGAAACAACTACATTAAATGCATACGATGACAGTATTTACATCTTATTAATCTGTGTTTAGCTGTCAAAGCCGAGCGCGCGATAATTTTGCCGCCAATTAAAAACATTAAAACAGAGATGCTCGCTCCACTGCTGCCCGGGCCAAAATATAAAGCAGTTTTTAGTGTTTCTTTTCTTACCTCGAATCGATATAGGAATACGTAGGAACATTCGTTACCCATTCATTGTTTTAGCGACGAAGGAAAACATCGTGAGCTTAACTACACACTGGAATTCTCCATATCGTTATCTGAAGAGTGTAAAGTCTGTGACACATGAGAGACGACCCGACCAACAGTGGTATGGTTGATGGGGTTTTTCGTTATGATAAACGATCAACAACATATATGTAAATATATTGTTTGACCGCATTGTGAAATGCACCAATCGTCAGCAGTACTAACCGCAAATATATTAATGAGATTTCGAGATACCAAGCAGGTAGCATCTCGAATTAATTATTCCGAACACGTATCTCGAGCTGAGTGGCGGTCGAACGCAATTTGGCCTGCACCTTTGGAAATCGAATAGATACTCCCCTTAGGTGAACAATGAAGTTGGACACAGAAACTGATGGAGTGGTCATCACAGCTTCAGCTGAAGCGTAAGCTTAAATTGTGCGACGATATATATGTCGTATTTATTTTCTATCAACTCAAGATCAAGAAACTAAATTAACTGGAAATCAACTACAAATAAATGTTACTTTTCAATGAAATTCAATATAAAACAAAGACAGATTTTAATTTATATTTTTTAATTAATTTACTGTGTTAAGTCAAGTAAATATATTTTTAATTAAAACGTACAATTTTAATAAATGCTATTCATAGTGTATATCTTCATGTATTATTATTATTACTATCACGCGAGGGCTCTTTATTATTATTAAGAATAATAACCTAATCACCTGGTACCCATTGTGCTATTCGAATCATCGGCGCACACGTCTAACGTTAGAAAATTGTTTATATGCATAGAATAAATAATATTCTTCATAAGTGTAGACACAGAAATTGTAAAAAAATGTGCCTATTGACCATAAGGTACTCAGAAGCGCATTAAGGTAGCCCAACTACACTTGGCCAAAGTAGTAAACTGTGACCATAAGCCTTCTCATTATGATAGGAGACCCTTCTCTGACATGGGATGACAATATAAGAACTCGAAATATAATAGTAACTTGACATACTCGCAATGAACTAAACGCTTTACTAAAAGGCAGTAGTTACGTAAATCAATAGGTATATCTTGGGAATTTGTTATGGAATTACTCGTAAATTGGTATGCATTAGCTTTGTCCTTTGAAAGTCTGTCATTGTTATCGTAATATTACGCAATAAAGTCTGCGAGCCACTAGTAGAAAATCTTAGAAAAATCCAGTAGTAGGTACTCAACCTTGAATTTAAACCCAGATCGTCATAATCATCCGTTGGGCTTGCAACCGCTTGACCAAAGAGGCACTCGAAAATGTTACAGTTACTAATGTAATTCCTTATAACGCTACACCGTTACACTGATAAATTATTGTGCATCCCACAAATGGGAAAGTTACCTTTCTCCAAAGAACTGAATCCGTATTTGAAAATACTCCAGTGCGGTGTTTAATGAAAAATCTTATTTCAAGTTGTAAATTCTCTCTAAATTTCTCTTTATGCGCAGCGATTAATAGCCTCAAAGGAACATTAGAACAAGACTAACAGCATACCTCATACTATTATAAGCATTGTGTCGCGGCTGAGTGCACCATTTTAAAAATCTGTATTTTTATATTGCGCACTTTTAAGGTAAGTTTCCTATTAATTGATAGTTTTCTCGATAGATCCATAGCATGAACTTTTGTACGCTTCACGAATATTCTCGAACAATTAAATGTTTTTCGTTGACATTTTTCATATATCTATTATTCTAGTGAATACCTATATAGTCGGATTTGAGCATCACAAGTGTGTATGACAAGTTACTAAATACACGAATGCGAAGAGAATTCTTTGGTGAATATATTTTAAATACCCTTATCAACCTACGTAGATCGCTTGGGACAATCTATCACAAGCGGTTTCCTTTCACTGAATACGTTTATGAGTTCGGTATCTGAATTTGTCATTATCAAATAGTTTGGATCATATTAGAATGTCTCAGCTTATTTATACATTTCTCACTAGTAATCTACATACATACATTTTATCATGCCAAGTTTCTTACGGGGTGGCCAGAAAGCACGGTGTGCCGAATATCTCAATTCTTACAGACCTACCGTGGTTCTTCTACATTCATCAGTCTCTTCCAACATGCTCGCCAGTTAATCGGTGATCTGCAATTGAATTTAACAACACCGCATCAGCGTGGCTATGATTTAGTTTGAAATGAAAATGTTCATATTATGTTTAAACCCGTGTTGGTAGGTGTCAACCTTTATAATAAAGTTGTTATATAGTACGATCTTAATGCCTAGTGGCATTTTCTACTAAAATTCCTGTAACGGTTGTTATGAGTTTAAAATTGCGAAAATTGTCTTTCATCCACAATAAATATTTTATAAGA
Source organism: Mimoniades ocyalus (assembly GCA_018245615.1). Lineage (NCBI taxonomy): Eukaryota > Metazoa > Arthropoda > Insecta > Lepidoptera > Hesperiidae > Mimoniades > Mimoniades ocyalus. The sequence continues at coordinate 8,485 of DWDV01002414.1, forward strand.
CTGAATTGTTAGAATCAGAAATCTTTGAAACAGATATCCTTGAGACGTTGATTTGATTTTCTTGTGTTGGTTTCTTATCCCCACTCAAATAGCGTCTTACTTATAAACACACATACTTTTTTACAACTTTCTTACAACTTTTTTTTCCTTTTTTAACTTTCAAAAGTGCGCTTTAAGTTTAAATATCACTTGCTATAACGGTGAAGGTAAACATCGTGAGGAAACCTGCACACCTTAGAGTCCATAAAAAAAAGATTGTTCTCTAGGTGTGTGAAGTCTCCCTACCCGCACTTGGCCAGCGTGGCAGACTATAGTCTTAACCCTATCATTCTGAGAGGAGGCCCATGCTCCAAGAGTGGAACGATAATAGGGTCGGAAATGTAAAAAATATAAAATATTGTCAACTTCGTTATTTCAACGGACACAATTCAAATGACGGGGAAATAAAAAAGTGACAACGCTTGAATTACAATAAATATAAATTACGTACCATAATTAACAGTGATTATTATTAACAACTGACAGTCCACTACCCCATTAGATGAGTGGTTGCAAGTGCGAATGCTGCTCCAGAAGTCCTGTGTTCGATCCCCGGGTCGGATATTGTTGGGATTTTTTAACATAAAAATCTTATTGACTACTTATAAAGAAGTTATATTATAGCACTAAAATTCCCAACATCACCTATCCCATACGTAACTGGTGAGACGAGGGAGTGTATTACATTCCTCTGCTTACCTCTTCGGGGAAACAGGCGTGATGTTACATTTTATATCTAACACAAAAAGCTAAACTGTTGTATTAAAAAAACAAATATAAGACAAATCTGCCATCGACATTTCGTTGAAGGAATTCTAATATGTGTTAATGCAAACCTCTAAAGACTGCGGCCAAGCTGCCCGGCAACCAATTTGGTGAGCGCGGTTAACTGAAATCAGGGTTTCGTTTTCTGAATGTTCTCGTTGGTTTTCTACTTTACATGTATACCTACTTTAAAAACGTGGGTCGAAAAGAGCCATTCATTTGGATTGAATGTGCCACACATTACACCAAACTTGAAAAAGCCCTTTTTATGTGAGAAGCCCTTTAATATGTCTAGAATATTGTTCCGATATAAAGTTATTTAATCTGTGCACATTTTTATATTTACAGTGGACAGAAATAAATTTGATAAACGATAGAAACACCTAAGGAAATGAAGCTTTTTCATTGAAAATTCATTCGACTGATGAAAATTGAAAAAATACGAGCGCGAACAATCCAATATTATTCAATTCTTTTATTATATTCCTCATTTTGACCTTATAGATCCGGAATGGTTCTTTTGATTCAAAGACGGCAGTAATTAAGGAAGCCAAGATTGCAGACAATTACGTCCATCAATATGTATTATGATTTTTTTCCATTTAAATATTGAGTCTGACATAACTTTGTTTTTAATCTCGCTTTGATTATGAGGGAGACATTGAGTGGGGAAAGCGAATAGCGTGAGCATATCTTATTATGCGCTTAAGTAAAAAAGTCAAAAGAACTGTATTTTTATTTGGCTAAAAAAACACTTTAATCACGCAAATGTTTATTCTAGATGAGATTCTAACGAAGAATCTCCGGTTCAAAGGCAACATTCACTAACCATTGGCCAGTCAAATGTAAAAATGTATTTCAATATTCCAAGTATTTCGCCTAATTACGCCACAAACATTTTTTCAGGCACTCCGTCACTTGGGCATTCCTCTGCTAGACCTGCGTTCCATCATCCGTCATTCTTTAGATGCCGCTGAAGGACACAGCCGCGGGATTATCAGCCGTATGACGAATAGGGCAAGTCGTCTGTAAACCCTTTCTTCACTCACCCACCACATTTTTTACGACCTGAAAATGGACATATTTCAAAAGAACCAGTGCCATTTTGCACCTCCACTATGAATATTATACCACACAACAAGTTTTCAGCCAAAACAACATTTATTATGCTTAGCATTGCCATTACAAATTACGCACTGAATTTAAATTGTATTATGTATTTACCCTTACAGGTGAGATATTTCCATGGATAGCTGAAATGATAATTTTATTCAATGAGTTTCAATGAATTTTTCATTGATTAAATTTTATGAATTTATTCATAAGGGTGGTAATTAATAGACCTTATTAAAATTTGCATCCCCATTAATAACATTTGGGCCTAAAATACATTCCTTAATTCCATGGTACGTAATAAATTAACAATACTATTAAGTACCGTAAAATTCTAACGTCATTAGCTTAGGTAGGCTTTATTAATCTTAAACAATCCTGGATACCGTAGTTCATATTTGCTTTTGGTACAACTCTCACATAAATTTTGAACAAGTATGAATTTGATAATAATGGTTACGTAATATAATTTGGTAACACGTAGATAATTAGTTATAACAAGAGTATCAAGTACACGCGTGTTTTGATAAGAATTTTATTATTATAGTGTTCGATAAAAATGAAGGATTAACGACATTTGATACGACGACGACGTTGCGTTTACGTTCCTTCGTGAAATAGTTGGAGAGCAGCCCATTGCCATAAATCGGTCGCAAATCCAGACTTCGACCGCTTACTAGGAATTTCAAGTTTACAAAACCCAGTAAGAGCCGATTACCGGAAACTAACACATGATTTCTATCAACAGTCGCACTTTAGCCATTCGACTGACGAGGCAGTTCCTCACTCACTTCTATTAATACATGTTTTATATATAAGCCATATATATTAGTACACAAAGTTCATTGCAATATAAAAGTGTAACCAAAATACAATCGAAGGTTGTGAATTATTGTAATAGCAAAGTTTATAAAAGATTAATTAGTAAACATACATTTGAATGACAGCAGCTTCTCGTTGAAAATGTAAATCAAATCAAATATAAATTATACAGTTTTAGTTTTTATACGATTTAGTTCCACGTTTCTTATCCAGACGGCCAAGGAGTGAAATGCTCTATCTGCGTTTATGTTTACATACACATAAACCAGGACTCTTCAAAATAAGTGTGAAGAGGCTTTTATTAGGCAAGCGTACTCCATGTTAGGACGCATCTGCGCTTTCCACGAGGCGGGATTGCAGCCAAACGCTAGCCAAAAGAAAAATCATAACATATCGTATTTCTACATCACGGCAA
>DWDV01002415.1:0-11637 GCA_018245615.1 Mimoniades ocyalus
TCTTGAAACCTCATTGAACCACTTAACAGTGTTTTAAAAACATACTCGTATTACCTACGGGCTGGTCACTAATCGGTGAATCCACCAATCTGCACTAAGGAAGCGTAGTGGAAGTGTCAAGTTCCCCACAGTTGCTGGAGAGACCTGACGCAGTTGCCGGCACATAAAAACAGTCGCAGCGCAGAACAGATACCCTTATTTTCGTGACAGAAATGTTTCACACCAGTAAACATCCGCAATAAAATCGAAAATACTCTATGCCTGATAATGCTTCTGTTTTCGAATTCCCCGGGGTCAGTGACTCGGTAGCTAGACCCGATGTCGCCGCGTGAGAAATGTCCGAAACGTCCGCCAGCGGTGTCGTATTAACATAATCGTGTTAAATATTAGTAAATTTACCGACCTTGTAGAGTGGTCATATCGCATAACGCTTTTAAACGCTGATAAAATCTACACTTCACATTAAATTATTTGTGGGAACAATTTTAATATACAGCCGTTTACACGCAGTTATAAATTTTGTTCTTATGATGTGTGACGGTATTAAAACCCTAGTGGTTTACATTTCAGTCTGCCATTTTGTGACTCTTCAGTTGGTAAATTAATTGTAATTTACAATTTACGAGTAGGTATATGCACTTTTGATTAAACACCGACTATGAGAATGAAAGACACTCTTTGGCTATCTGCATGCTTTAAACATACATAATATTTCACGATGTTCTCTAAGACATGTGATGTCTGTCAACCCGTACTTGGCATGGTAGATTTTGCTCTCTTTGCTTTGAGCAGAAACCCGTTTCAAACAGCAGAAAACTACTAAGCCTGATCACGATGATAATGATAACTTTACTCATTTCTAGTATCTTTTAAATGTTACAAAAACTTACTCAAGTCTGCAACCGTCTGAGAATAGGAGTTTTGATAATTAGCAAAAGTTGTACATACGAGTAGCATTCTCCTTGGGATTCGGAAACGGTCTAAAGTCGCAGGGTTAAGTGATAAACAAAACGTTTCTCGAAGCTCTCATAACTCTTTAGGCTAAACGTCCGGAATATAATATAGACAATATTTCGGACGTTTAGTTTAGGTCGGAAGTTTAGAAAATTTAGTGTCATTTAGTCACGGCTCCTTTTAGACAACAACCGCTTGGAATTCTAAGCCCTTCAAAACCTACCAACTGTTCAATTTTCGTATCATACCCGTCTACACATATCAACATCATCAACAACTTCCAGTCCGATAAAGTTTGTGGGAAATAAATCTGCTATGGTACTACCATACGCATATAAATTCGAGAAATGAGTTTAGAAATATGGATGATATGAAATAATTTCGCAATTATTAAAGTATTTAGAATAAATAATACACAACATTTACGGCGATTAGCAGGGCGATAAAGTAAAATATGTGCGTATATTTAATTTCAATGTGCATCCGGGAAAAAGCGATGTCCTAGAATAATTCTAGACATCGTTCGCTCCGTTGTTCCGCTTTGAAGTCTAAATGTGGACTCTAGGAAAAAACTGCACTTGTAACCGATTTCCATGGGCTGCAGTGAACATCGAACTTATAATGACCTTTTTTGGCTGAATGTAAAGATACCACCAGGAATACATTCTGAAATAATAATTCCTATAAAATTTATCAAACGATGACTGCTGCTATGAATTATAGGTAGCGGAAACCTAGTCATTTTTTAATTTTAAATTCGTTGACCCCAGGGACATATTTAACTGGTATATGAGATTTTTTATTCTATGTCATATTATATGAACATAGATTTAATCATCACCTTTGTACTTAATAGTTTTATATTTATCATTATATTCATATTGATTTTAGAAGAAAAAAAACTCAATTTATGAGACAATATTTTGAACACATTTAAGTTTCACTGTCAAGTTTGGAGAGATTAACAACCAATATTAAACTTTATTCTTAATGATATATTACTTATACGGTATTAAGTTGCTGGCAGTAAAATATGTAATTTCTAATTCTTTTATTCAACATCAGCGTTATCTCTAATTCGCATGACATAGAGAATCTTCTGTTTATAGAAGTAACGAATGTTCCACATCTTGGTGGACATGTTGGACGATCGGATCATATTAACCGGATTCAGGAGTCTAATCCTGAATATGATGGAGGTTTTGACTGAAACCGTTTCATAAACCTTGCCATCAGAGCCTTACAGTCTTAGTATGTCTGTCTACACCTTTGGAATTAATTTGAAAAAAGTAAATTAAATATCAAAATCTGAGCATTTCATGAAATACAGTGATTTAAGCAATCGTGCTTAATGCTAAGCTAAGCTAAATAAATGAAATAATGCAAAAAATCCTGCTCTATGCTCTTAAGCGCAATAAAATAATCTTTATATTCCCGCTTTGCAGTGTGCCACAAGTCAAATAAAACAATGCTGCTGTTAAATATCTCTGCTCAATATTTGGCATATAAAAAAGATAATATTGACACATCTATGTTATTGCCTGATGCAGAAGTGCACCATGTTTTTTCGACAAGTATACTGATACTTCTAAGACGTTAAGATTTTTTCAAATATTTTTGAACGATATTTCCCGGTTTTTTTTAATTTAATAAATACTAATTTATCAACAAAATAACGTTCATTGAACATTGTAAGTTTAATAATCATTCAAACATTATAATACTTGTCATAATGATTTATTTAATGCAAGAGCGCATTTAGAATATTATCGGTTATATTTCGTATAAATAACCATGTCATTATAGTCGTAATGTATGAAAATATATGGAGATTAAATTTATTGTATGTGGAATCTACACACCTATCTATCACATCTTTTGACTTTTATTAAGTGAAAGTACCCATTCTCCAGAGCTGATAACTCCTCGTACTTTTAAAATTGAAGAATAAATATGTACATCGTGGCTATAATGTAGGATTGTAATGGTGAAATAATTTTCCAAATCGGTCCCGTAGTTTCAGAGCCTATTCAATGCAAACAAACAATCAAATCTTTCCTCTTTATAATATGAGTTTAGAAGTTTCATAAAGGATACACATTATAATGTATACGTCGGCTTGACTTCCGTTTGTTTTATCGGTACGAGCGGGGACAGTCTCCGATGCGACGTCGGTGCAATCGGCGGGAGCTCATGAAGAAGGATCTCGTATAGATCCGAAACCAGTCAGGCCATCCCGAAGACACAAATATGAGTCAAGTCGGCTTACAAATAATAACAACTGTTATTGTCGCATTCGAAGTTTAAAAAAACGGTAAAAACCTTTAGCTATCTACATTTCGTATCGGTAAATCTCAATACATCTCACGGTTGTGTGCAATAATAACAAGGTATTGAAATAACTTGTCAATAATACTAAGCTTGAGACAGCCCTGTAACATATTGTATTCTAATAGGGAGCGAATGAACTCTCAATGTCTAAATGTAAAATATATACATAAAGAGAGTTTTAGATTTACATACTGAGCAAATACTCTTGCTGTCTACACAAATATTTGTCCTAGTATCGTCTAACTGACTACTATTCTCGCCTTAAAGTCGGGGTAACATTTAAAAAAGTAGCTCACAATATTTTATTATTAATACAAAACATGTAGTCAAAGATATGCAATTCTTACAATAAGAAACTGCCAATTAGCACGAAACAAATATTTTACAATCACTAAAATAAGCAAAATGCTATCTAACAGACACTTAAATTAACAAAACGGTATTAATAATGCATATATATGAGATTAAAAGTATTGCTGGCTAGTTTCAAAATGCAGTCACAGTCGTAAATCAAGCCGTATTGGGGGCAAAGACCAGACAAAAGTAATTATGTGTTCTTTCGCGAACAATAATATAATATTCAGAAGAAGAAAAAACTCGAGACATGTTATTTACAACATACATATATAATCTTAATAGGTGCATAACACTAAATAACGAACATTGTTATCTACGTGTAAAACAATAGGGTTACCATCCAATCGACGTTCGGACTAGGATAGGATAGGAATGGGATTCGGACCGGAAGGACTCGGATAGGAATCGTGGGAGTGTACAAACTTTAGGGAAATACATTCATGATGTTATGTTGTTTTACACAAAACACAATGGTTAACATATATATGTATGAACACACGGTACATTTACCAAAATAACATTTTTTACAATTTTTGTCTGTGTCTGTCAGTCTGTCTATCTATATTTCTGTCTGTCTGTTTGTTCTGGCTAATCTCTGGAACGACAGAATCGATTTTAACTACTTTCATTTTAGAATTTTAGAACATCCTGTGATTATGTTAGATAAGTTATCGTAAAATCTGCAAACTTAATAACTAATTTAACTAACAAATTAAATAATTAAATTAATTTCAAATAACTTATTTGTTAAATTCCACCCGGACGAAGTTTCAGGCAAAGCTAATTCTTAATAAAACAAAATTTATACGAATTAAGAAAAACATTACTATGACTATGAAATTGTTATTAAAGATTGTTGGTCAAACATTAAAGTAGTCAATATCTATATATGAGTTTTTCTCAAAATTTATGTAAGAATGATCGTATCTAATATGAGTTTAATAGCGAACGAAGATCACATGTTTATGTAATTTAAATAAACTACAATTAAAGTCTTAGTTGAACAAAAAACACTTTTAAATCGAATATTAATTTTAATGTTCATCCTCATTTCTCAAATATATGTAGCTCTATTCACACACAATAAAAACAGGTAAAAGAAATCAACTAACAATGCAATATCGATATCGTATTTTCTTATATTCGATTAGAAAAAACATACAAAACGTATTTTGATTGATAAGTGAATAATTTAACATAACATAATTGCCACTACGACATATACATATAAACTAGGCCATATCAAAATATATAAAAAATTGCTAAATTTAGAAGAAGCGCGGTAGGTCTGTAAGGATAGAGGTCTGTAAGTATAAAAAAGCTATTACCATACAATGTTATGAAATGTGTAATTGCATGTTCAAACAGTTACATTGAAAGACAAATTAATGCAATACCTAAGCTTTTAAGACTATTTACAAGTCAATAAAGTTGCAAACAGGCGAATGGTAAGTGGTCACCATTAACTGTACACATTTACAATATCTGAGACTTTCTTGTCGGCTTCTCCCGACAGACAACCTCAAAACTACACGCGACAAACGAATTTCTCGCTCGAGGCGCAAACGACGGTGCGGTGTGTCGATGTGAATGACGAGAATGTAAATTATGGAAATTAATAGACACCAGCTATCAGATTAGCTGTCTATTCATAGTTGATAACTATTAATCTATATTTATTTATAAACAGCACTCTAATGTTAATGACGTTTCCTTCATTCGTCTCCAGAAGATTCGACATCTGTTTAATCCGTCGCTCTTTTACTGTTTACGTTTTAGCGATTATTTTACGACAGATTTTTAAAAATGGCAAAAATTTTGTCGCGACACTCCTTTATGATGACGTCACTTCTGCGTTGTGCATTCTCAGCGGAATGATGATTTTTAATCTGTTTGTTAAAAAAAATATTAAACATTGAAGTGACATAATGAACATGGAATCCGTTGGAAACGATTTAACATATATAAATCCGTACTAAACTGTCATAATATGTCACTCATCTCGATGCTAGTTTCTCGTTTATCGTATCCGGTTGAACGAGTCCTTTAATGCCGGGGACAATTATAGCTAGACTGGTTTTCTTCTCGGTGCAGGAAACAGTTATTTCGCGACAGGCTCAATCTTCATAATTACACCCGCCTTTATATACCGTGATGGAATTAGAAAATGATAAATCCATCCAGCGGCTAAGCCTGGAATTATTACTATGTAGAGTTTGAAACAACTCTAGTGTTCCATGTTACGTGATAGCATCCTGTTTTACCATTACTCGTAATATTATAACGCAACCCGTTGGTATCTGTGTAACTACATAATATTTATTACCTTGCCCTTTACGAAGTATAAAACAAATTTTGAGATGTCACAAGCAATTTACTAAAACAACATGTTATAGAATCCGTCGTTAACGCGTCATTTGCGTATTCGCATTAAATATACGGTTGCTTATTCGATATGAATCTCGATGAACACGTCAATATTTGAGGTGCGTTTTACAAATTTTATGTATTTTAGTCTATATTTACATATTTGTGTTTACTGTGTATGAACACATTATTATTGATAGAGATTTAATATACGTAATTAGTGATTTGCCTGCCTCGTTGGTCGTGTTGGTTGCAAGTGCGACTGTAGAAATTGACGTCCTGGGTTCAAAGCCCGGGTCCTGGTGTATGGCAATAGGTTCACCGTCTATTTCATACTGGGACTTAAACGTAACTGGTGAAACGTGGCAGTGTAGGTACTCCACCCCTCTGCCTACTTCTTCGAGTATTACAGGCGTGATGCTACCTTAATCATTATTAAAGTACAATAATTTATTTGGTTTATTCAGTTTATCATATACTACTACTACAACTGTTTCTAGTGCTTTGTTTTCAAGCTGAGTTTACTTGCAGTACAACACAATAAAACATACCTGATATACATGATTAAAGTAATCATAACTTTCAAAAGTGTTAGCACCTACTTGACCTACCGTTTAACCTTTAATCTTTGATGGACCACCACTCCTATATTGGCCTTCTTTGTGAATTATGGCGGTTCGCTCACAGGGCCGACCTGAACTCGTCAATACCTTAATGGCTTCGTGCCTACGAAACTAAAAAGTGAAAAAATGTACCACCTATCATTCATACTACGTGAATACCAGAATTGCAGGTTGGACTCTTTGCGTTACATGTGGTTGAAAAGTTTGGATTTGTTTTTGTATTGTCGTATAATTTTTAATTATCATATATTTTGGGATAAATTCTAATTTATATACGAGTACATAACATTGAAATTTTAAACTCGTAAATATAAGAATATTGAAGATTTCTTAAGCTATATATTTATAATGAAATACTTTCGGAGGTCAGCTAAATAAAAAGTTCATAGAATAGTAAAAAATTAATGGTACATAAATGATAGCAAGACCAAGATCACTTTGGAAAATTGACTAGAAAAGGACGGCCGAGCCATATCTTACTTCTTGAAAATTTCATTCCTATTTATAAAACAGCGACCAATGTTCATTGGCCTCTTGATTGCTATAGCGTAGCCCTGCTTGATCTCGTTTTGGGAATTATACACGGGGAGCGGGAGGTCAGGTTAAAAGGGTAAATATATCACTACATTTGGAAGGGGTGGTGGATTTACAACCCTTTGGATACAGATTTATGTGCCGATCGCGGGTTCAACCCAACATGCAGAAAAGATCGCGTTTCTTTATTTTATAAATTGCCACCAAAATAGATCGGAACTTTTTAGGGTTGCCCCTGACCGCTTGGAAGAAGTATTTTTATTATTTATCAAAACAGAGAGGCTCAAGTTTCAATTACTCTTCTACAACCCCTATGCCTATAGTTTATACAAGTAAGTAAATTTGAAAAAAGGGCTATCGAATGCAAAATGTTTTGCGATAAAAAATATATTAGATACATGAATGATTTCGGACTGAGTCAGTTAATGTAGAGTAAGTAATGACCGCAGTCGTTTTGAAAGGCAAACTTTATTGACAAAATTCTAAATTTAAAATATCCAATATTACACCACTCGGTACATGACCAATCAGTCAGCAGATATGCTTTTAACCACTCGACCGACGATGTCTTAATGGTAATAATAGCTAACTTAGGTAAATTAATTTTAGGCATATTTCAAACAAACTATTGTGAACCTAACGTGCATTACCGTTCTTCGTCGTTTATTACAATTAAAACATAAAAAAGGTCTAACCACACTGGCGTGCACCAAACCGATATCTGCACTCATTACGTGCTCCGTTCGGGCGAGCATGTTCCCGGTATCGATGTCAGTTAATTTTCCACTCGGTGTAATTACCGTGGCTCGCTTTGTTTTTGCTACCGACTTTATTTGCATAGTGCAGGGAATGTATCTCGCTCGGCAGAACAGGAGCGGCGTAGAAGAGCTGTATGGTATTGTTCCGACATTTCCATATCAGATATTCATTACTGATATGCATTCAAACATTTTATTCCATTACATTTGTAGTAAGCACATGATTCCAGTATCATGAAATAAAGTCATTCTATTTTTATATATCTACTAGTTGATTTTTTGTGTTGGTTATTTAAAGACTGAACGTATTTTTATTACAAAAATATAATGTGACTGAAGAATTGTTTTTATTAACAGTTGTAGAATAATTATTTGTTAATACAATCACTAATCTAGTAAGTATTGAAGAGTACAGTAATAATTTCATTTTAATTAAAATAACCAGTTAAACACCAAAAATACTAACTTATGCTAACATTCCTGATTGACACTTATTATTCTATTCCTACAAAAATCGTTCAAAAATGTTTCCAGAGGTTTTTTGTTGGCAGCGGCCACTTATGACTGCTGCATTCTAATTTGCTTGTTTAGTCCTGCCTATTAAAGTTCACTGCTGGAAATACCCCTGCCCTGACATGTTTCCAAAGATCCTCTCAATTTCCTTCAAATCTCAAATATGTATAAAAACAATAGTCAATTGTCTAAGACGTAAAAGGTAAAATTGTAAATCTGCTCCACGGCGATCTCATTCGAGCTGCAAGTCCTGGGCAAGCTAATAGAGACATCGCGGCACTCGTTAGCGGATCAGATGCGCCCGCGCCGGGGGTCCCCAGCGCCATCTGCGCACGCTCGGAAACAGCACGATAACAGACAATGTCTTATGTTTCAACAGAAATTTTGCCCTAACGACTAAAAGTGTACTCGTAATTGGCCCTAAATCATTAAAGGTCCCACTGCAGGACATGATGCACTAAAAGCAATTTGAGAATGCCTTAAATTCACACCAAAGAGCTTGCCAATCCATTTGCTACAATTTTTTGAAGTTTTGAAGCGTCTAAGAAAAATCTGCAACTCTTATCAAAGCATACGAATCTGAAGTTTACCCTACATTGCATGAAGAACGCCGCGAAGTTGTCATATAGGTTATTTAGTACTAAAGGTCATTCAAAATAAAAGTTTTAGCTTCCGATCTCAAGTAGTACACAATAGCATCGATACGTAACTAAATTAGTACTTCGTTAAAAAACCAAAGTTGTGGACAATAAAGCGTTATATCTGAATAAATTACAGCAAGTGTCACAAGTCCTTAGTTGGCATATTTCAATGAAGTTTCCTATACTTCCGCTGGCAAGAGACATTGTTTTTTAACAATTTCCGTTCAAAAAATTCTAAAATTTTTTAACGAGTTATTGCTAGTGATTACTAAACGAAGAATAGATCAAAGTCAATGAAGGTGCAAACTTTAAAGAATAATTCATTTTGAAAAATCACTAAGAAGGATTAGCAGTCTTTCTATAGTAAGTATGAATAGGCTTATAAATTTTAGTCTATGTCTATTTAGTCTTTAATTTCTCGACAACAATTCTCTCTACAGACTCTTCGGAACTACTCTCTCCTGTACTCTACAGACATTACGGAATTATTACCCTTTCATAATTTTCGCTTTTTCTTTTTAATTCTCTATCACGGTGATGTTTTAAAGTCTGTGCACACCAAGAATAGCCCGCAAACAAGATGTCTTTCAATAACACAACAGCGAATGGAGCGCGGAGTGGTTATTGTCATATTATGTTGTATGACAGCGACCGCGACGCGCTTCGACGTGCTCGTTCCCATAGACCGGACGCGTCACGTCACGGCGGTACGGCAAAACGGTAGCAAGGATCACGACAGAAGGTAGATGCAGATCGTAGTACCGACCTAACTATGCTTAGCACTTACATTGAGTATACATTAATATTGTATTACTATGGATATGTGCCCGATGCATGGCAATAGGCTCACCACCTATTCCATAGTGGGACGTAAACGTAACCGGTGAAACGTGGAAGTGTTCTGTATTCCTCTGCCTACCTCTTCGGGGATTACAGGCGTGAAGTTACGTTTACGTTTTTACTATGAAATATACGATCTAGTGTTTTATTTTTAACGTTTCAAATATATTCACAACTCCGTTCGTATGGAGAATTCGTACACATTAGTATAGATAGCACTCGTGGTTAACATGTTAAACTGTGTTGGCAGTTCTGGGTTCTATATCGCGCAGTAGGCATTGAATTAATAAATTACAATTACGTTTTGCTTTTAGATTACCTATTCTTTTTAATCTCATTGAATTAACAAACGGACACCTAATCTTATAAAGTCATTTTATGTACATACATTTGTTTCTGACCTCAGATGAAACTAAAATTTTAACAGATATGAAGTCAGTGGAATCGTGAGCTAGAACGGCATATTTGACCATAACATCATCCAAACCATAACACAACTTAGAAATTGTTATCAAAATAGTTGTTCATTGAACAGGAAAACTTTTGCAACAACTTGCATATTTAATAATAACGGTCGCGACAATTGTTATTTATCTTGCAATATTCCTGTAAAAATGACAACTTTATTTTACACCAATGTTTCAATATAAACAACAAGTGTGGTGAATGTTAATAATAAACATGTAAAATGTTAATACAACCTTCCGCACAGATATTGCGCTGATGCCAGAACATTACCATTTGCGGCACATCCGATATTCGGCCGTGTCCGTACTGTCGGGGTGCAATGGAGAGCCGTCCCTGATCCGCCTCAAATAGCCGCAGCGGTTCTGCCGCACCGGATTTAGATGCGATGACACGCACTGACAGCAGATACAGGGGACTGAGTGATATTCGTTCAGTTGGATACCGTTAGCGGATAGGCGTGTTATATTGAGACGAATAACTATTGGGTGTGAGCGAGATACGAGTATCAACGTAACAGAAACGTAACATCACGCCTGTAACCCCTGAAGAAGAAGGCAGGGATGTGTAGTATACTCCCACCACTGAACAGGGACTGAGCCTAATGCCATGCTCCGGGCATAAATCCATGTTGCGTTGTCCAAGTTATGTTCTGGTTTATTTAAACTGCCAGGTTGCACAGGTAAATAAGGGATCCATTTTAGTTATTATAACTAGCTCGCAATGTCCACGTGACTACTTGTAAATTTACTTGCAGATGCCGGCTGTGACAATTGGAAATCATAACTGATATTAGACTTCTGTAATAGTCGTTGTATTTTAAGTTGAAGCTCGTATAAAGTGGCCGGAAGCTTTTACAGTCTGAATACAACCACTTTAAGCTCAAATACAAAGATGAAATCCTAATATCTAGCAATGACAGCAATAATGCCTAGAAATCTTCATTTCGCAGATGACTCTCGGCATCTAATATCTGCACCCGACCCACTTCTTAAGTCGTCTTACTCTGTGGCTTTAACCACCTGTTTTATAATGTACGATAACAGATACTTAATTTTTGTAAACTTGTTAAACTAAATAAATAACAAGTTGTTCTGCTCTCCACTAAAATATTAAACGTAACATGACACTTATACCAAAGGGGTTAAGCAGAGTAATGTAGGACATTTCCAGGTTTCACCAGTTACTTTTAAGTCCACAATAGAATATCCAGACTCCGGGCTACTACTATAAAATCTAAGTTAGAAAAACCAA
>DWDV01002416.1:0-11637 GCA_018245615.1 Mimoniades ocyalus
TCTTAACTTAGTTCTTTAGACATAAATATACACAATGTTTTACACACCTGAAATTTCTGAATGAGTATTCAAATAAGGCCCTTTCTATTGACATGTAAATTGGTTCCTTTTGGCTAAAACTCTTGCTTTCAAACACTGTGTTATGGCTATATTGTGGCTCAAATTTTTATTCTATAGGATCTACACATTAAAGTGTCGCAATATACAGTACTGTTTTGATCGTTTCAACAATCAACAGGGTAGTATTCTATAAAAGAAACATTCAGACAAGTTAAATCTTTTACAGATCACAAGGAAATTATGTTTACAATACACATCTATTAATATAACAAAGTGTATGTGGACACTACATTCTCGGTTACATTTGGTCCATATTTAGATACTTGGTCTTATATGTAGACCATATGTAAATGATAAAGAATGTTTAGATACACCATGGCGACTGTGTATCACTATGGACACCATTAGTGGTCTATCCTATACGGCAACTTGAGTCTTGTGTTCTTGAGCCTCCATGTTAGCTTTTGATGCACACTTGAATTTCTTCTTCACTTCATTGTTCAATCCCTCGCGGTTGCGGGCTATCTCGATGGCGTAGAACTGGACCCTTGGTACCAAAATTGTGTTTTGCTCTGAATAATCGCCTTTTGTGTCCGCCCTCATTAGCGTTCCGAAACTATAGTCCTCGACGATAGTTTTGAATTTTTCGCAAAACACACGCCATTTCGCTTTGTTAGTGTTGTTTTTTATTTCATTCTCTTTAATGTATGAAATGTCCAAATCAGGGAAGTCTTGCCTGAAGTGCGTGTATATCAATTCGTCGTGAGGAGTTAACCGGAGCCATCTGGTATCCACCGAACACAACACCTGAATTTGAAACTCCATATTATGTATGTTTATATATAAGAAATAAAACTAGAATTGTTAATTGTTAAACTTACATTAAAATATATATCGCTGTGTTCCATAGCTCGGGCAGCCCACAAATGCTCCAAGGTTTCATCGTTTCCGAACTCTTCTGCTGGTCTCATCAAGACATCCTGTAATATGAAATAAATAACATGTTAATACTAGAGGTATGGTTATATCACAATTATTCACACACAACAAAAAGTTATACCATTATGTCTATTTTTAAAGGTGTAGTTCTCTCCAGTTTAAAATAACAGAAATAAAGGGTTAAGTTCAATTAATTACTGCATTTCAGTGTAATAAAATTCACATCTCCGGCTACCGCTATAATGCTATATAGCACAATTAATTGATTACCGCTTTTTATTTATACAGACAACACAACGATACAAACCTTTTTCAGCCACAGGTATATATTTCAACTCAATGTATTTAATTTATTTCTTTAGGTGGTTCATTTAGTTACCTACACGTTTTATTAATGAAATCTACGAAAATGTTTAATCAGGGTGCGTTAAATGAAATAAAAGAAAATTTCATGGAAAATCTCATTCTTTTTAACAAAGAAATGTGGTCAGAAAATAAGTTTCTAAATTAGTCTTGGTTTAATTAGCGAAAAGTACGTATTTTTTTATTGGAATGGTCTAATAAAAGTTATTTTGAAATTGTAGTACATTTAATGTCAAAATTATGACAAAGTAGAACGCATTCTAATTTAGAGTGAGTCAGAGATATACATGACACGACTTTAAAAGACAAAGATGCAAGGTTCTTAGAAAAATTTGTACGTTTGGACCTCGTTCATTCTACAATTCCATTGGAGGAGAGGGAAAGAGGGTGGCGCATGCGCGTTAGGCCGACGCCATCTCTAAACTATTGTGCATAATTACTTGTTGAAAAATTTTGTTAACCGAAATGTATTTTTCGTGTTTGTTAAGTCGCAGTAAAATGTGTTAATTATGGAATTTCTTTCTTGTGAGTGACGCCGAGACCAAGAATCGTCGATTGTGTCATCACAAGCATAACCGACGGCGGGTCTGGATCTTGCGGAAGTTTTAGCTATAGCAACGCATATTTTTTGCGGCTATCTCCGCCGCAGTCGCCACACACACAGTGCTATTTCATGAACTCCTGACGACTACATATCCAGTGGTAACTATTTAATGTTACGTTTTCGGTTTACAAACAGTGCAAATAATAGAAAGGACATAAAGCGGGCAAAGTTACCTCCGCGTTCTTGCGCGCGTACGCCTATAGATAGATTGTGTATTATATATGAATGATTGTTTTGGGTCAAAGACATCTCGGTGTGTTAACCTGTGACAACAACAGCGTCGTAAACGCGTTACTTTTATGTTTCAGGTTAATCAGTGGCGGGATAGTGACTCTAGCTTGATATGAACTCCGCTTTGAAACCGCTCACACAGCCGGGGGTGCCGCAGCCTGGAGGACAGGCGAGCCCCGCCAAAGCAAACGTTGCGACCGCGAATCACACTGTCGGTTTGCCTCAAGGCGCCCAAAATTCTCTACATCACGCGTCAAACAACCTAGTAGGTCAGAATTTGATACACCATGTACCCAACACGCCACAGTTGCCCCCCCACGCTGCTCCCTCTATGGCTCCTGTGAGTGCAAATATGGCACAAATGGCACAAAATATGAGTCACCACGGAAATTTGTCACATGTAAACCCATTACTGGTTGTAAGCCCAAGTAAAGCTCCAAGTACGAGTGCTCCTTTGAGTTTAGTTCAGGATAAGGCTCTTACATCACAGCCCTTGGCTTTGACAAGAACACTAGAGAAGAAAGAACCAGATTCAAGTGCTCAAGCAAATGGTACTATTGAATCCCCAAAATCGGGCACTAATACTCCAGCAGCATTAAAACCTCAAAATCCAGAAAGTAATAAAGATAAGCAAGATATTGCAAAGACTTCACCCAGTACACCAAAGCCACCTGAAAAATCAGGTAATATGCCAAGCACACCACAAAAAAGTGAACCCACTAATTCTGTAAGCCAAGCTGATGGTCCAGTACAACCCAAAGTAGTGATGGCTAATGAAGCACCAGAGAAGTCACCTTCTAAGCCAAGTGAACTAAAATCTGCCCAAACTGCTGACACAGCACCAATACAGAGTGATAGCAAACCAGTCCCTGAATCTGCTAATGACAGTCAGTGCCAGGATAAACCCATAACTCCACAGAAGCAAGATACTACTTCATCATCAGTTGAGAATGTTAAAGTAGAGACACCTGCCAAGTCTGAGGACAAAAATATAGATGAATTAAAAACAGAAAAGCCAGTAGAAGAATTAAAGGAAGTGGTTAAAGATGATAAAATTGAACCACCTAAGCAAGAAGAGGTTGAAAAGTCACAGAAATCTGAAGAAAAACTTGAAGAAAAGAAATTAGAAACCAAAACAATGAAATCAGAAATAAAAGTTGCACCTAAGTCTACTTTAAAATTGGCAACAGTAACACCTCCAATGAGAAAACGTAGGCAAGTTTCAGAGAAGAGTGATGGAATGACACCGGCTAAGAAAGTGTCTGATGGTGATTCAACCCCTGATTCAAGGACCAAGAGGAACCGCACTAAGGTTTGTAATATTCTATATCTATATTTAATGACTAAAAAATTGATTGATTCACTTTAGTATACCACCATCATGCCCATCATACCAGCAAGGCAGAAATTATAAATTAGGAGAAAGTGACCAGTGACTCTTTTTAAGCTACAACTTGTAGGCTAAAACCTACCTTTTATGGAATAACAACACCAGTATTGCTAAGTAGATTCAAAAATGCTCCTACACTATATGGATCTCAGGTGATTGCTAATAAATATGACTCATACAATAGTAAAGAAACATGTAAATGTTTCATTTCCAGAGTTGTGACATACATGTTTCATATTTATCATTCACACGATTCTGTTTCAGTATGACCTCCACTAGAGATGTTATGTCCTTGGATATTTAATTTCTGTCTCTGCAACAACACACTTAACATTCCAGTTTACTTATCACATCATCTAAAGTTTAGAAGCACTGGCTAGTTGTTATCTAGGTTTATTTTCTAATCCCACAAAGTGGGATATCTTTAAATCTGTTCATAAAAGTGTTTTATAGTAATGTTTGAAATAGTTTAAAAGACTTCATATGTTATTTCAAAGCTTTTTAAGTTATGTTTTTATTTATATTCTGAACATAACATAATTTCTATAAATGTTGGATTGTTAGAATACTTTGTACTGTTTAACTTTTGATCTGTCAGTGTCATGGAACCTCTATTTCCTCTACATACTATGATGATTAAGGAACATATTGGTATAAATAATATAAAAAGCCTCATGTAGTAATGAGTTAGAGTTTACAACAGATATCCCTGAGCTGTGGAAAATGAAATAAATAGAAGATATTTGTACAAATGTTCTATAAATAATTACAATGTTACAGATTCATTTACTTGATGACCGTACAACATTATGATGTTATTCTATGAGGCAGTGGGATACTCAGCCATATTTATAAAAGCAAGTTTTATGATTAATTTTTCATTATTTTTATGTAACCATTTATATTTGACTTGCATTTGTCTGCGGCTGTACTATAATTTTTTGATCTTTGTTCAAATTAACTTTACTTACTGTTGTGTTTTGGTGTAGAGAAATTCTTATACATGTGAAGTTATTTTTACTATCGAAGGTCACAAGTTGGTGTGATCACATTACAATAGACAGATAATATGCATAATTATTGTTATTTCTTATAACATAAAAAATTTAATATCAAATAAAATATTTATTATAATGCCATGTTTATAAATAAGAGCTCCATGAGCATCCTTTAAAATTAAGTAGGTTATAAAATTTTCCTAGACTTAATATTTAATAATATTTATGACAGAAATTATGTTAACATCTAATTACATTCAGCCCATTCCTAAATAGGCACAACTTCACGATGAACACAAACTATACAAAAATCTTGCTTATATGCTGAAAGGATTTAAATAAAAAGAATGGTATTAATGTGATGGTGGTTTATCAATTTGCTACATAGCCAATTACTGTCCAAAACAATAAAACAATTTGATTTGGAAATTGACAACCATGATCTCTCATTAAATTTAATTAAATAGTGTTTCGAGACAATGTAAAATTACATACTTTATATGTGTTGTTGCTTTGAGACCTGTTTTGAATATAGAATTTTTGTATATCACTTGTTTATGACACTAGGTCTATTATTCTCATTCATTTTAATAATTCCTATGTTGTTTTCTTCAACAATATTTTAAAATTATGCTGCCATGTATTTGTGTATACCTTAAAATGTTTATCAATCTGGCTGACTAGTATAGGTATTTCAAATAATTATTACAGGTGCAGTTATACCAATCGCCGACTCCAGAAATCGCAATGGCGACGAAACTGTCAGCATCGGCTGGCCGCTCAACACCGACAAAACAGAATGATGACAAACTAATAGTTTTCTATAAGTAAGTTTTTATATTAATATATAGTATGTCACATTCAATGCCTATTTAGGTATAATGAATCACAAGGGAGACACATTTAGAATTGTTTATAAAATAACAGATTTTTAGAACAGTAGTTCAATGTTCTAGACCTTCATATTTTCATACATTGAAAATCAGATCACAATATAACATTGTGTAATTGATAATATGACCTTCAGTTCATAGACATTATACCTTGTACAGTCATGTCTAAAAATATGCATTACTTTGAGACAAATATAACTGCAAAAATTATATACACAAAAGGCGCACCTACATTACAATGTTTAATTTATGTCAATATCCTTTAAAATATCATATTTGTAATGTCCAAATGAACAATAAGCTAAAATTTGAGTTAGTGCTGTATGTACCAAATGCAGGGAAGCAGTATTAAGCTTTCATTTTACAATGGAGGTGATACATATATTAAAAAATATGTACAGTTTTCTATGTTCATAATGGTTCTAGGCAGGTTCAGTGTTGTGCTTCATTTTTTAATAAAATGTGTAAATATTAATTTATTTCACACCAAGGTTAGTTGGTGTTTGCAGGTACAACTACCGATTGTGAGGACGTGGGTTCAACCCCTGGGTTGGGTATTATTGCGTTTCTCTCATTTGAAATCCCCAGTAGTTTCTTAGAGTCTGAAGTTATGTCTGGTGTATGCCAATAGGCTCACACCCTTTTCCATAGTGGGACATAAACATATTCGGTGAAACAAAAAAGTGTACAATATTACTCTGCCTACCTCTTCAAGGATTACAGGCATTATATAATGTTCAAAACTAGGATTTTTAATTTCAATTATAAATACTGTGTTTGTCCTACAGAAATGAATACTTAGCTGTACGTAATGCAGAAGGAGGTTTCTATGTGTGCCAAGCTATGCAGAATGTGTACCGTACCACTCGGAAAATCAAAATACGCTGGCTCTCGCAGGACAAAAGTGACTCGACAGGGGAAACCTACAAGCCAGATTTTTATGATGTCACTGGTATGATTTTGCTTTTTCTTGAATTACACTAATATCAAAATCTTAATATAGTGACTTGTAATAGATAAGGAAATTCTATTAATATCCAATATTTCTTTGTTACATTAAAAGGAAAATTATAATGTACTTGACAAAAAACACCAGAATTGATTCATGTGCATTTCCTCATATATGAGGAAAACTTGGGATAAAATTTTTTTAATATATTAACTATTTCCAAAGATTATTATAGGCTTAAGGGTAGCAAGAGATCAATAATTAAATTTTTCACCAAAATCCTGGAAACTGTTATAACAATAATGTTACTTATGTATATTTACCAAACGGAGGGTACTTTATTGATGAAACATAGTTATATTTATTGCTGTGTTCCAGAGCTATAAAGAATCAGTTAAAATTAAATTAGAACGGGTTATTAGACAATAGTCCTTTGACAGTGCATTATTTCTGATTCTTTCAATAGATATGGAATGTGTGCTAACGACGCTGTCAGTCTCCCGGGCGGGCGGCGGTGGCGCCCAGCGGCTATGCACCGGCGAGCACGCCAGAGCCACCTCCATACTGCAGAGAGCCCTGCAGGCTGAGCAGGGGGAGAATGCCACCAACATGCCCGTCACCGAGGAACACCCCGATGGATGTATGTATTGAATCATTACTTTTATTCTATGTTACAGTAACTCATTGACATTACTATCCAATCTCAAATAGGAGTGTTGTCTTATTTGATAGTAGTCAACGATTTATGGATATATTCACTTAAAAGATATTAAGTTTCTAATTTTATTTATGAAGTTGAATCTTTGCTTCAAATTAGTACTTAAATGTTAATGATAGAGATGTCTATTTTACTGAACTACCATAATTTGATGATAATAAAAGTTTCACATTAGTTAACCCGTTGAAATGTTTCAAATCTTTATTTCATATAATATGATAAACACAGTGGTATGGCTCTACCTTCGATCACAATCATAAGCCTATTAGTCTGGTCAATGTAGACATTCAAAGGTACATAAATTTACATCAAGCTGAAGATGAGTAAAAATGTTTAAAATATAATTAGATATAACAAAGTACAGATGTTTAAAATATAATTAAATATAAAATTTCAAAATTCCCCATTATTCTGTACTTGTAAAAAAAAATACTCAAGGTTAAAGGTAAAGAAAATGAGTTTTTCGTGATTTTCACCGAAACGGTACGTTTTATCATAAAATTACCTCAGACAAAAATTGTAGATCATTATCTATAAAAAAAGTATCAATACTTTTTCTTGAAAGCCACAGTTTCTGAGATATAACTACACCACGTATATGTGCGCTAAGTTCAATTATGTACCTCAGAGGTTGGGGTGACATGACACATTATGACGATTATAACTTTTTGAATCGTTACATCTCAGAAACGGTAGCTCTTATGAAAAAAAGTATTGATCCCTTTTTTGTAGATAATTTTATGATCTACAATTTCTGTGCGATATCATTTAATGATAAAATTTGCTGTTTCGGTGAAAATCACGAAGCATCCACTTTTTTGACTTTTGGTCTCGAGTAAATTTTTTTCTAAGTACCGGAACGATGGGGAATTTTGAAATGCTATTTTTAATTATGTTTTGAACAATTTTACTCATTTTCAGCTTGATGTAAATTTATGTAGCGTCACTCTTATTTTTTGGTCTAATTTGACCAAACTATATTATAAATTTCAATTGTATGCTTTTTTGTCTTGCTTTCCTTTTGTTTTTGTGTTTATTTATACTTTGAGTTGATAGCGATACTAAGTACTGATGTTTCAATGAAGCGGGTGTTTCAGTGGACCTGTCTCTGTACACTGACGAGTCGCAGCTGGAGAAGAAGTCACGCAAGCGAAACAGCTCAAAGTCATCGCCGCGGACCAAGGTTGTGGATGAAGCGAGCGAGACCACCGTGAGTTATTCAACCATACATGCGTATACATACTAACAAGCACACATACAGACATTCATACAAGCTTCTATTGATTGCATCAGTGTTTATGGTGATTACAAACTGTAAGCGGACAGTTAAGCCGTAACAATAATAAATAATTTCAATTACCATGAAGATAGTAAAGATAACTATTAAAAGTGAAATAGTATGTTACATAATTTTCACTTTTAGTGCACAACAATTTGAATTGTAGCAGTGTGGTGGAGTTTGCTCCAGGACTCTCACTGCCGCGAAAAACTGTGCCTAGTTGTTTAAAAGGGGTTGCAGTAATGATGCTGTTTCCCTGTTCAACTTTTCATTTGATTACAATTGATAACAAAAATGAACAAATATAAAAAGGGCTTAGAACCATGGACACTCAAAAAACGCTGCTGCTGTTAGAGGTATTCCATAAAATACGTCTATTAAAGGGGGTGTGGAATACTATTAACTAAAGTTAAAATTAAAATAGGTTAAAACAATAATCAAAATAGAAGGAATCATTGGGAAGCTGCGGAAATGTATTGCCGTGTTTAGGATTTGAAATAATGTTCGTACGAAAACAAGATTGAACAGTGAAAGTGATATTAGGTTGTAATTGAGCGTGACGTATTTTATAGATAGCCTCTTGCAGTAAATAACGCGTAAGTTAACGAGACTAATATCCCAGGAAGCCACTCCGGCCAGCAAGAAGCCGAAGACGCCGGCTCGGCGCGGGCGCTCGGTGGCGGCGCCGGCGCCGGCGTCGGCTAGCAAGGTAGGCATAGTCCGACGGATATATAGACATGTACGTATCCGCCATCATCGCCTTACTTACCGTGCGTGACGCGTGTGGAGTGCCAGTGTGTGCGTGCATGTGTGCGTGCGTGCGTGCGTGCGTGTGTGCGGGCCCCGGCGCCGCGGACGCCTGCGCGCGCCGCCGCGGCCCGCCTTGTCTGTTCAGGCGACCCGACGCGCCTGCCGTTTTAACTTCTTCTATGTAAGTGCGTCATATACGGGACGCAACTGTTATATTAAATAAGATTTGACAGTTCAATAAAAAGATATAAATTGGAAGTATTCGAAATGTAAGTTTCGATATTGGCCAGTTACGAATTTTACCGAACGAGTTGTGATGTTATTCAATGTTTTTTTTTGCAATAAAAGTTCTTTTGAAACTTAGTACAAAGTTAAATAAAAATTTTAGTCGCCCTGATTTGATGATAAAATTGTATGTAATTAAGAAACAAAAACACTACATAAAAGATAAATGTCATATACAATTTCGTAGGTTGACAAAAATTTACTTTAGTACGGTACGTTTATTAGGTTTTGCCAATAAATGCAGTCAATACTTCAACTAGTAAACTTTACATAACTACTATTGCATGCATTGTAGATACTAGTTTGACCAATGGCTGAAGTTTAGTCGTCCAAACTTTGGTGAATGGTTACAGATATAATCCTGTTTTAACGTAAATAATATTATTATAATATATTTTTGATAGAGCAAGAATATGTTGTGAAGTTCTAAAGAACTGTAAAAAAATTCCTATGGTAAAAATTATAATAATTGTATTAATCAATGTTAAATTATCGCTTAAAAGAATCTTAACTTTTGCAAGTATAATTGATTATTAAAACTATTTTGTCGTTTTTATGTTTTATTAAGACAGTGGCAAAATTTTTGCCATTCCTATAATTCAAAATGGCCGCAACATTTTGGAGTTCATTTAAAACATCCAAATACTATACATGAATATTTAATAATTCCACTCTTGTTTGATATAATATCAGATATTTTTTATTATTTTGAAACAATATACCGATGTTTTAAATTTTTTACTTTTAGCAGCCATTTTGTTTTTATTTTAAAGTAACGTACTAACGTCACGTCCGTCACAAGTCGAGTATCTTTTTTTTCCTATGATACGACTAAAGTTTAGTCGCTGGAGTATTGACTGAACGCCTGAACAGACATGAGTTAAGACTGTGGGGGACGGGATATACAGTACTTGGAGAATTTTGATTGGTAGTTATGAGAGATATCTAATTTTAATGTATGTATGTGCATGTCTATATTACAAAATAGAAATATTTTATAATATTGTTATACGATTACAGTGAATCCTGATTATTTTGATTGGGTCGAGGTATTTTTTTTTTTTAATTTTATTCATACATCACCTTCATTAAACATTTCATAGTTTCATGATTTTTTCCTCATTCCTATATAAAAGTATTTGCAGCTAGGTCTAATTTAAAAATGTATGTGATTTAAATATATGTATAATTAAAGATTTAAAATCATTAAATGTCTTGACTGTCTGTCTGGCAGACAAAATCACTAAAAGTAAAATAAAAAATAAAGCTGTGCTGTATTCCAGTATATTAAAAATAGTTTAGATAAAAATTGTTAGTTTTTTCTTAACTTATTGTTTTAAGGTGATTATGAGTAAATTTCTTTCATACTGCATCAATTAATTACTAAACATGTGTTGACATCCAACTTTCTCGACCAGATATGTTTTAATAGTGCCATAATTAACAACAATTATTTCTGAAGGGTTATTTCTGGGGTTTATGTGGTCTTATAGTATAAAAAAACATATTGGAAATATTGAGATAAACATAATTTTTCATAATGTATTACTGTTGAATGGAAAAATGCAGTTGTCCTTATTTAATTATTAAATCAGGTGCAATGATATCGTTCATCAATGATTCATTATGATAGAATATCACTAACTGGAATGGAAAGAAAGAAAGAGAGAGAATGACAAATTGTAAACTTGAAAATTTTAAAAACTATATTACAAAGTAGGGGAGTAATAACGTGAGTAACTAGCGAGTTTCACTTAACTAATATCACAGTTCTGTTAAATTAATACTGCTGGAAACCTTTGTGGAAATATTTATGTAGCTGTAGGTGAATGCAGGTCGATAAGGAGAGTCCAGATGTTTATATTCTATGTCAATTTGCTCACATTTTTAGTCTCAATACAAATACTGATGTACTTTTGTATGTTTAGTTATTTACTACCGTAGTATTTATGGCGTACGAGTCTCGCATATCAATGAGCAGACTTATTGTAAAACGAAACATCACGTTGGAGTCTGGAGGAGTGCAGCACACTCCCGTTTCATCAGTTACATTTACTTTCCAATATGGAATAGGTAGTGAGTTTATATCCCACCCACCCACATTGACTGGCCCGTTGGTGCAGTGGTTAGTGAATCTGACTGTTGCGCCGGGGGTCGTGGGTTCGATTCCCACCCAGA